>VXAV01010256.1:10998-28420 GCA_013399715.1 Alectura lathami | reverse complement strand
GTCCTTCTTATGCTGGGGGCCCCAGAGCTGAACACAGTACTCCAGGTGCGGTCTCACAAGAGTGTGCCCAGGAAGGTGGCTGGGCGCTGTTCTTCAGTGCAGACATCATGTCCAGGAGAAGGCTTGGACAACAGGATTCTGAATGTTCACTCTTGCATGTTGAGGCTTCACCTGTGGGGGTGCTGGACCCACAAAGGGTCCTGGAGAGCAGCTCTAAGTGCCAGGGGTCCTGTGAGGCAAGAAGATGACACATGGGTTCAGGCCATCGTCCAGTCCTTGTTAGAAAACTGTATCTTTAACATCACTGAGGCTTTTGACAAGGGCCAGGCCTGTCCCTAGAACCAGTCCCAGCCATCCCTGTGTGCGACAGCTCAGGCAAAGAGCAGCAGTGATGGTGCAGAATCATTAACTCAAGAAAATGGCCATTGGAAATTCAGAGGGTCATGTGGCTGCCGTAAAGAGGCCAAAACACCTCTTTGGTCCCCAGGCATCCAGACAGCTGTAGTGAAACGAGCTACAAGGAGACCCGGCCTGAGAAATCCAGCCCAAATAGGATGACGATAGGTGGCAGGTGAAGATGGCCTCAGGATTGGTGATGGATCATGATGCCTCCTGCATCCACTTCCAGTTCTCAGAGGACTGCCTCTCACTTCTATCTCTCCCATCTCACAAAGAAGTGTAGGTGTCACGCACTCCCCCAACATGATGTGCTTTCCTAACCCGGGCAGGACTGAACGAGAAAGGCCCAGAACCCAGGACAGGGCTGAAGGGGCTCTGTGCAGCAGGTCAGGATGTCCCCTGAGCTCTGACAACAGCTTAGAAGCTCTGTGCTGAAAGATCTGAGCTATTTCTGAGCTGGCAAACAGCGCTGCTCTCCTCAGCAGGCCCTGAGCTGCCCCCAGCACAACCCATGACAGACGCAGAGTCAGAGTTCAAGGCCACGTAGAGATGATGTCTCAGATAAATCTGAGATAAGACAGAAATCTGGACAAATGGCAATGGATTTTTCATTCAAAAGATCTCCATTGTCAGGAGGGCCATGGAAGAGGTGTGCAAGAGCCTTTCTTTCTTCTGCAGGGAGGATGCTATGCTGAAGAGGAAGCAAAGGCTGTGATCTACCAAAAGCCCTTTTTGGAAGGGTGCTCCTGTGGGGGCTGGCAGAGGTAAAAGACCCAAGTGGCAAAGCAAGAAGGACGTGAAAGAAGGAACTGGTGTGAGCAGGTCAGGAAGTGTTCGGAGGGACAGCTCAGTCCTGAGGATGTCTGACAGCTCTGTGGGGTCAGCCCTGAACTCACAGGCAGGTTTCTCCTCCGCTTTGGCTTTCGTAACGTACACAGTGAACAGGGCCAGGGGGTCCACACGAGCCCACCCAGATCTTCTGGTGACCACCTGCCACAGCTCACGGAAGACCTTGGACCTCCCCCTATCTGTGGATCCCTGATTGATCCCTACTCTTGTGTATCATAGCTACTGCTCCATGTGACCTGGTGCTTTCCCACTTGTGAGTTCAGCCTCATGTCGTACCCGGACAGATGTTGGTGCCAGGTTGCTGCCACCCAAGCATGTGACCTTCACTTCAGGCCCAGCTGGATGGCAGGAGCAGCACCATCACCAGGCCTCCATTTCCAATTCCTGTCATTTGCTCTGTTGGCCAAGCGTCCAACATCTCCTCACACATATCTGGAGGCAAGTCACCACCATGTGGAGCAGGCAGAGACCCGGACAGAGAGGCACTCAGAGCGGATTAGATTTGAGATTGGGTTAATTGCGCCTTTCCATCATCTGTTTGGTTTGGGATGGATCCAAAGCATATGAATGAATTCCCCCCATGCACGCTACGTTGCTGACAAGCGGATATTGCATCTGGTTTGAATATGGCAAGTGGCTGCAGAGGCAGAGACAGTGTGGAGCTGCTTGAAATACAACACACACCTCCTCACGCTCCGGGCCCCTACAGGCCATGTGCCCCATGGTTACACTATGCTGCAAGACCCCACCCGTGTCCCCAAGCCTTCGCCACCAGCTCTGCACGCTGTCATCTCAGACACCCACTGCCCTGCCGCCACCACTGCCAGGCAGCTCATACCCCTGGCCAAGGAGCAGGAGTGGGAAGAAACCCTTGGGCCAGCGCAAGGCGACAGGTCAGGGACACTGCAGGGGCTCCGTCTCTTTGCAACACTGCCTGAAGTCATGGGACCCTGCAACAACCGCTTGCAGACAGCCCCTTGGAGGTGTCATGCATTTGCTGGAGGGCAGCACACCCAGTGAAGGGGCATGCTGGCAGAGAGAGAGTCCAGCGCTAGGGAAGACAGAGTGAGGAACCACTTCTCCCAGGTGAACCCGGGAAATGAGAGGACTTCTGGTGTTGAGGCACAACATCAGGGTTGGCAAAACAGCTTTCACTCACAGATGACCCCAAAACTCATAAATAAACTGAAAGAAGGCCCAGACCCCAGACCCTTCCTCTGCAATCTTTCAGTCTCTTGCTTTTCATGAGGAAGATGGGAAAACATTGGCCTACATTACGGTGTTCCCCGTACGTTCTCATTTTGGTTTGTCTCACAAGGACACCTGCTCCTGACATAGGATCACAGAATGGTTTGGGTCGGAAGGGACCTTACAGACCATCTAGTTCCAACCCCCTGCCATGGGCAGGGACCCCTCCCACCAAACCAGGTTGTTCAGAGCCCCATCCAGCCTGTCCTTGAGCACTTCCACGGAGGGGACACCCACAGCCTCTCTGGGCAGCCTGTGCCAGTGTCTCACCACCCAAAGTGACATGAGGCGGTCACTTCGTAGGTCCTTGCAGCAGCACCCCAGAGGACTGGGAGATGATGGACATGCACTGGTTTCCCCACTGGGCAATTGTTGCTGGCATGTGCCCCGCATCCATCTCTTCCCCAGAGCTTAGCTGCCTCCTGTCATCTCTGACCATGAGTGTCTCAGAAATGGGAGATGGGGAAGCCTGGAGCTTTCCACACTCATAGTGCATGGAGGTCTATCACTGCCTGGAGGGCAAAGGGGCTTCCCCTGCTGCCACCAGCACCCATCGCACCCAGATGTAGGCTCGCTCCGTCTCCCACCATGGCCAGCACGGAGAAATGCCAGCGTCTGGGCCGGGAGATCCATCAGGGCCCTTCCTCCTCCTCGCAGGACAGCTGAGCTCTGATTTGCACAGGTGTTGAGCACCCTCCATCCCCAGCGGCCCTCAGGGCTGTCACAATCACTCAGCACCTCCCAGGGTCTGGCCTTTTTTCCCCCGTTCTTTTATGAAGACATTATTTTACAGCTTGTTAATTTGTACTTTTTCAAGCTTTTAACAGGGAGCAGGGGCCAAGTCCCTAGGCAGCCCATTGGCCGTGAGGAATCCCATTTGGTATCATATAAATTATTGCAGATATTACTAATATTGCGTGTATTGTGTAAATACTGACTAAATGTTTGAAAAACACAAATAAATACGAGCTGAGCTGATGGCTGGAGCAGCTGCCTATGAGCCATTCTGGGCCCCAGGGGAAAGAATCCACATTTTAAACTAATGTGTAAATATGTAACCTGCCTCCATCCCCTGCCAGATCGGCATGAGCAGTCCTTGGAACCGGCCCAGTCCCTCAGCTGCATGGTTATGATTTAACAACAGCTATAAATACATCTCATCCGCCGGGCAACTGCGCAAACAAGGGTTCACCTGGCAGCGAGGGGTCACCGAGGAGTCTCCCACCTGAGACCGCTGTGCACAGAGGCCAGCGTGCCAATGGGGGATCCGAGGGCTCCCAGGTCCTTAAAGCCTCCCACGGTTCCTGGACCCGATCAGCCAAAGGCAGCAGCCCCCAGTGCTGCACACTGCAGCCAGGTACAAGGGGATGGGCCATCGGTGACAGCAAGGCAGCAGCCTCCCGAGGCGAGCTGCTTCCCTGCCACACAAGCGTCCCTTTTCGTGGCTGGTCCCTCCCTTCCTTTGCCAGCTTTTCCCTCCTGATCCACATTGCAGCAGGAAAGTCAGAAGCTTCCAGAGTCCCAGTGCCTTGGAGCCACCCAAAGTCCCAGAACAAACAGCCTGCGCCTTGCCAGTGGGCAGGACTGGCCGAGCCTCCACGTCCTGGCATCCCACCAGCCTCTGACACTGGAAGTTTCCAGCCTCTCCCCATGAGACCCAGTTCCACCCATCACCCAGAACTGGCTCTAAGTGGGATGAGGAGCCCCATTAACCCTTTCCCATTCCATCTCAAAGCAGAGGAACTGCAAACCGCTGGCTTGGTGCAGTAGATGGTGAGGTGAACCACAAAGCTGCAGGCAAGGGAGAGGAGGTAGCCTGCATCCTTGGGCTTTGCCTTTGTTGGACGTGGCCTGATGCTGATTTTTCCCAAACCTTTTTTGCAATCTTCCCCAAACTTCCTGATCCTATTTAACTTATGGCCACTCCTCATTCTGGGTACAAAGACCTCTGGATTCACCCAGAGCTGCAGACCTCCTGCAGGGAGTGAAAGCTGCTGGGCTGCTTACAGGCGACAGCGTGGGGCAGATGGATGGCAGCGTGGCAGAGGTGGTGCCAGGCTGTGTAATGGGTCAGATCCCCAGGGGCTGCCGAGGGAGGTGCCGGGAGCTGCAGGGCCTCCAGCACCCTGCCCTCAGGCGGGTAGTGCAGGCAGGGAGGGAGAGGGGAAGGAGGGCCAGGAAGATGTGAGTCAGGGCAATAAGGTCATTGCAACGGGAGCCGCTCGAGACACTTCTGGGTGGATGCCTGTCCCCTGAAGGGAAGCATGGGATTTAATGCCATTTCTCTTGAGAAAGGTGAAGGTCGTGGTATGGGTTCCCACTTCCAAAGCTGCAGTTATTCTCTGGGCATGGGGGTGCCAGCTCTGATCTTGGCTGCCGATGGCTCAGGTCAAAGACTAAGCCCACACGATCTCCACCAGACCTAAAACTACAGACAGACTTTCCCCAGCTTCTCCTGCCTCCTACCCCCTCTCTGGGACAGCCAGAGAGATGCTTTCCCACTGATTTTCTTAGCTACTCCCACATCCTGGGGCTCAGCCTGGTGCAGCATCTGCTGAACAGCTTGTGAGCTTGGATCCTCCCAGAACAACAGCGGCCACAGTGCCCTGCTGGCATTTCTCTCTCTGGACTCCTCTAAACCCCAGCCTGAATCTTCCAAGCTCCCGCAGTTGCTGTAGGGGGCACAGGTGCCCAAGCCTTGCTGAGAAGGAAAAAAAATTCCCCAAACTATCCTTGGCTTTTACATGTCACATCGCCGAGCTCTTTTACAGCTGGGCATGGGTCTTCAGCCAAATACATCAAATGGAGCCAAGCAGGGAGAGGGACCATGGAAAGGACAGCCCTGGAATGGGCTGTGCATCAGGGCTCAGCTCTACCTCTGTAAGCACAGATTAAAGTAATAAACTCAGAAAGATCTAGCATTTGGCAGGGCCCACGAAGAACTGATGTTTGACTGGCCCTCAGCTCAGAGGCACGCCCAAATAAATAGCATTGTTTATAAGGACTGAAAATTAAAAATTAGGGGCTGTGATTTTCAAAGCTCCCTGAGGAGCCCTCACATTGAACTCCCATAAAAATGAATGGCAGGAAATCCCATCCTTACATTTCTCTGGGGTGATAAAAAGAGCTATTCATTGTGCAATCAATTGCAGAAATTCATAACTATTTATACTAATGAAATCCTAGGTAATTTCCCTGCTATAGAGGGTTTCATTCAGCAGTAAGTCTGGTAAATAAAGTGCCTACCATTTGATTAGGAGAAAAGACTGTAAAATTCAGCAAATTAACCAACACACTGCAAAGTAATTTGACTTCTTATTATCTGCTGGGAACTGTAAGACACCAATTTAAATTCATTTACTCTAGTTTGAATTTTAGTCACTTTTGCCTTTAGATGAAAAACAAAACTTCAGCAGCTGGTTGAAAAAAATCAGGCGTTTTGCATGCAATGGGTTTTTAAAATGGATTCTGATGCAGAGATTTTGGGCTTTCCTCGAAGACCCTGCTGAGCTTCTGTGTATTTGCACGCACCAGCAGGTACCAGGATCGCCTGCCGTCACCCCTCACATGGAGAGAATCGATCAATTCCGTACCAGGTGCCTTCATCCAAGCTTTTGTGTGGTCTGCTGAGGATGAGATAGATGGTGCATGGACCCCATGCTGGAAACATGCCATGGGTGTGATCGCATGCACACATACAAACACACACACACCTGCAAGCCCCACATTCACCCAGACCACCCATGTCTGCACTACAAGCATACAACGAGAGGTCTCAGAAGCTACAGAGCCCCCCCTGCAAGCAGCCACAGGGGACATTCCTCCTCATCCCACGCACATACAAGGTTTCACTTTACACCAGCACGGACAAAGTGGCATTCCCAGTCCAGTTCACACGCGGCAGGAGCTGTGCTGTGGTGGACACTTTTTACACGTCTGCCCCACATCCTTCAAGATCACCCATGCTGAGTAAGCATGTAAAACACATCCACGGCATCAAACGCTGAGGCTGAGTCCTACATCCTTCTCCAAACACAGTGCCTGCCTCGGTCCTCTCTCCACTGTATGTGTAGAGCTGGACATCGCACCTCCGGCTCCACTCAGCAGACAGAGCCTGCAGCCATGAAAACATCCACCTTGGATTCCAGTGAATAGCTCAGCAGCATCATTCACACCCAGGTATGATCCCTGTTTGGGGAATCTGACCCACAACACTAGGTTTCAAAGCTTCAGCATCAGCCCCGTTACAAGTCAGCAGGAATCATGCCCCATTCTTTAGGTTTCTCTGAAACCCTCCCAACCTCCAGGTCTTTACAGAGGTGTAAATCTGAGATTGAACCAGCTGTGCCATCATAAGCCACTGCAGATAAGAGTTCCCAGGGAAAGGGTCGGTTTGGCAGAGCTGTAAGGAAAGAGGAGCAGGAGGCTGCAGGTCACACCACCAGGCATGTCACCAGCCTGTTCATCCTGAATCAGCGATCTCAGAGATCTTGCCACGGTAAAGGGAAATATAAGAGGAAATCTCCTTCGACTGCTTCTCTAATTTGAAACTATTTCTCTGATTTGAGCCATTTCTGATCATCCCAGGTCAAAAATGATACGAAAGAAGACTCCAAGCTCTGAAAGCTTATTGTTACAGGGAGTCAAGAACGAGAGGGGAAAAATGTCGCATGGGATGCCATGAACAGGCCAGACATCTTCTTCTTGGGGCTGAAACATCTCAGAGAGCAGTTTCCAGTGCTCACCACATATGGTACAGCGCACTTTTCTCACAAACTGCTAACCTGATCTTTCCCTGGATCAGCAGGACATAGTCCTGCTGCCTCTTCTCCACTGAAAGCCACAGATGGTTCCCAGCTCTTCTTGGCAGATAAGTAAGGACTGTGCCTCACGAACAGCTCTTGCAGCCCCCAGCAAGTGGGAAGTGCCCCTGACAGACAGCCACAGCATCTCCCACCCTCATCCCTTCTTCACGATGCTCAAGGGAGAGATAGAGCCCCTTCAAACCAACACGCTACCCAAGAGGTCATTGAGGTCACAACCCAACGCAATTACTCGCTGACCCCACCGTATCAGTGCTGACCAAAAGCCAGGTCTTCCCCACAGGCCACACCCCACCATGCCATACGCCCACTCCACGCACCGAGCAGAGCCCATGCAGGACTGCTTTGCAGACCTGGAAAACACCAGGCAACCTCGTAATGGCGGTGATGAGCAGGAGGAGTGAAGCGCGAGGCCTGCTCGCACGCCACAGCCATCGGCTTCACCACCAACACAAGGCTTCACCACCAACGCAAGGCTTCACCATCACCAGAGTGTTCTGTTCGTGCGTTGCCTTCCTGTGGCTGGCAGGAGCTGGCTTACAGCACCATGGGCAGTTGAGGTCCAGGGGGGCTGGGACCGCCATGGCTCCCGCAGGCCCCGCTCCCTGGGTCACCATGTGCACGTCACAGGCCCACGCTCGTGGCTGGTGGCCGTGTCCCGTTACACATGGCTGTGTCCCCCTCTAGTGGCGTGTCCCAGCCAGCACACAGACGGCCACCACAGAGCTGGGCGCGCTCGCTCTTGACGTGGTCACCACGAATTCAGGCCGCGGCCACTCAGCAGTGGTCTTGCGTTGGGTGGGAGCAGCCAGGCCTCTGTGCTGCACAAAGCAGCCCTCAAAGGAGACATGGTGCTGCTGCCCTATGTCCCATGCCACCCTCCATTGGCCCTGGCAGGGGAAGGGTAGAGCAGAGTGTTCCCAGTCACCCAAGCCTCCCAAGCAGCTGGACTAGGAAGGCCTGGAGGATGACTTGGCCAACTGGCAGGACAACACAGGTCCCAGGGGCTGAACCAGCTCCCCTGTCGCACGTCAAGGGTTTGGGGGCTTTTTGAGAGGGCTGGGGGGATTTAACAGAATTCAGTTCCAGCAGCTGCTGCCTCCCAGTGAAGAGATGGGCAGCCAGCTGGGCTGTGTGGCTAGCAAGGTGCCCCTGCTCCACAACTAGCAACCAGGACAGCCCTGGCTTGTTCAAGAGAACAGAACCACAGCATTTCCTTTAGGGAGAGGACAGAGCCACTCGTGATTTTGAAACAATTACGGTGCCCATAAGAGCTCTGAGATTATATGATACCCTGCGAATCCACTGAACACGCAAGGATTGAGACCTATTCTTAACGATGTACCTCACCAAAGTGTTTTTCAATGTGTAATAAAAATTGGATGTATACAGAGAACACTGTGGCCCCTTCCATTATGTGACATCCCAACAGCGCTGAAAGAAAAAGTGTAATCAGAGCACAATCAGACAGTACAAGTTATTGTTGGCTACTTATTGAGAGAGCGTATCACTTATCTCATACGAACACCTCAAGACAAAACTCAGTGAGATACACACAGCTTCCTAGATCCACATTCAGCAAGTACTGAGTAGCATTAAAGAGCATTGGTTTGGATTTAATTCCAGGTGCGAATCAGGGCTGAGAGATGTCTGGGACAGCAGTAGGAGAGAACATATTTTCTCCAACACTTTCTTCTAAACTGGAGTACCCAGACTGGATATTGTTGTTCATGTAACATCAGAGTGTCCGCTGAAAACGTGCTCTGAGTGCTGCAGGCTCTCCTAGCATTCCTGTGAATCTCCGACCTCTCCTGCACCTCTGCACAGACAGTGTTTGGATATCAGAGCTCCAAATATTTTTCAATTTTCTTAAAGACTATAAATTTTCCCCAAGCAACAGAAAACAGTAACCTAAAAATTATGAAAAAAAATGTACTTTGGGAGGGAAAAAATAGAAATGTAAATTTTTAACTCTTTTTCAGCTCATTTTATCAGGCCTGACTCCATGCACACTGGCCACTGTTTAGTGGTCATCCTGGCTTGGTAGAAGTCCAGAGAGGTGGTTAAGTATCTTCCCTTTGGCTTTTCCTTAATGCCAGACATGCACCAAGGTATTTCCTGAATCATGCAACATTTTGGGGCTGTATGAAGCCTGTCACCTCATACAGCATTTCTAGGATGGAAGATGACCTGTATATCAATGTTAGTGTTTACAGCTGGGAGGCCTTTGAACCTCCTGAGCCACCCAGGACTGCACTCATGAATTCTGGTGCCTGTGACAGCAGCTCTGTGGCCCTGGGTAGCCTGACTTTCTGCTGTCATTTCCCCTTCAGAGACACCCAGTGAAAACGCCTCAAATCAGCAAGCGGTTCGCAAATTTCATTTTGAGTTCTTCTCACATGGGCTGCCAGGGGTGAATTCGTCTCACCCAACTGCACTCCTCCAAAGAAGTCCAGTCTTGAGAACTTACATGGCTCCTCTACAGCTTTTCCAAGCATTGCCACAGGCTCTGCAAGAATGATCCCCCGGGAGAGATGGGGGGAATGCTCACTGGAGAGGCCAGCATTTCTCCACAGACTGGGGAGGGACTCTGGCCAATTATCTGACAGCTGACACCTAATTTTGGGGGGGCTAAAGTTAAGGGAGACGTGTTCAACCTTTTGTGCAGACCTGCACGCTGTGGCAGACTGTCGTGCTCGAGCTCCCCACAGGGTGCTGGGTGTCTGAGTCAGCGCTTGTGGGATGTAAATCACAGCACTCGTATGATGACCTCAAAGCGACCCAGCAGGCCAGCAATGGCCTCCAGGCTCCCAGGGACTGCTGTCATGCGTGGCACATCTCAGCATGGCATCCCCCCTGCAGGGGCCACCGCCTAAAACCTCAATATCCCCAAGGGCTCCCTGTCCCCCTACTTTTCCTCCTCTGGGGATGGTCCAGCTATGACTCCCTCCCACCTCACCAGGGTACAAGTTAGAGGACACTCAAGAAATGCCTGAGAGTAGGAATGTGTCCCTTTGCTGGGAGAAGACATTGGTCTAACAGCTCAAGAAACAGTGCTCAGCTCCTCCTCACTCCCACCAGCCAACCTGCGCTGATCTTTGTCCAGAAATCCCCCCCGGAATTAACTCAGGAGGTACATTTCCCTTACTAGGGAGACAAGATTGTGCTTCAGTATGGATAACCACCTGCTTACTGAGTCCAGGAAGCATGCAGACATGGACAACACAAGCTGTCATCACCATCTTCTCTCCATTTGCTCTTTAGCCTTCTCCAAGGAGTCCTGGCTCCTTCCACTTGCCCAGGCCTTGTGCCCCAAACATGTGGAGCATCCCTTCTCCTTCCTGCAGCCATTCAATCCTTTTCCACAACTGATGTGAAACTGCGAACATGTGCCTTTCTGATTCTGTCTCCTCCCCAGATTTCCTGTGTCTGAGCCTCTCTGCATTTCCCCTTGGCTTTGTGGTGTTTAAGATCTATCTCTTTGTTCTGCTCTGGAAAAATCCCAGTGCTGCAGACCAGAGCCAGGCTCCACAGGCTGCAGCCACCGTGTGGTCCCTGGGCACTTCCCCACAAAGAGGGGACAGGCGTTGGATGCAGGACTGCCAGGGCAGGACTGGCTTCCCATCCTCTGACCTATGTGTAATTTTCCTGGCTTCAGGATGAATTCACAGGCCAAACTTTCTCATATGGGCATTCAGGGATCAAACGCATGCGGGCACCCACAGCCATTGCTCCCCTCGGCAGTCCCATTCTTGGTGAGTGCTGTTGAGAGGTTTTCCAGAGCACACCTGTCCCATGACTCAGGGACCCACCTAAATCCAAGAAATGATTCAAGAGACCGTCCCTCCTGTATCTCCCGGATCTGTCCTTTTGAACTTCTGGTTTGCAAAGCCCTGCTTCTGCAAGGTCCGCAGAAAGTCACTCATCAACCTGGAGCCTCTTAGCAGCACAGTTATATTGCTTTAGAAGGGGCTGCATTGCCATAGGAAATGTTTTCAGACTCTGCAAACCAAAGCAGGTTGAAAGCCCCACGCTGGAGGTTTGGGGGTCCTGGGGGCACATTTAAGATGATTCAGAGGCTCTGCACTTTAGAGCTGAAATGTTAATAAGAAACTATTGACTTTAGTTGGGATGTTGACATGAGAAGGAAGTCCTGACCAAGAAAAAAAAAAAAAAAAAAAAAAAAAAAAAAAAGATGAAGTCAATATTTACCAGGTGGGATAATAAATCTTTATTTATGATCAATGCAAAATGCAGTGGACGCGTTGCTATATACAGTCCGTCAGGTAAACGAAGCTGCTGCACTTCCTTTATTTCAATTAGATGCGAGTAATTCGCTGAGATATTCAGGGCAATGTGTAACCGAGATGTTCTGAGGGCCGTTCCCAGCCTACGGCTAAATAACCTGACACCTCTAAGTGATGTGGAACATTTTTAGCCTTTGCTGCAGGCAAAACCAAAAGCTAGACAGTGCGACCCTAATTCTTGCCCGGATTGCTGGGATTGTTTCTGCCCCGCAGAGGCGGAGGTGAGGAGGGCGAGGCTGGGTGCGAGGGGCTCCACGCCGCAGCCCCCCCAGCCTCCACAACACAGGCAAGAGGCAGCTGGAGGTCCGCATGGAAAATTCACCCCCTCGTGCCTAACCGCAAAGTGGCTTTAGCAGATGGGATCAGCGCTGCCGTCCCCCGCGTGCGCTAGGCAGCCTTATTGTCCGGGCTTCTGTGCACCTCCAGAGAAAGAGCCATAAAACTCTGCCTTTCTTCCCTGCCACGACCATTTCAAGCTTCACTGATTAAGTTTGCATTGTATGTAGCTAGCTATTAAAGCCAAGCAGTTATGGTCCTTCCAGTTCTGCAGGATAATTTCAGAAGCAATAGCTTCAAATGGAGGCCTTTGCAGTAGTTGAATAACCTGATTTGTACAAATATTTTAGCAAAAATCTGGACTATTCTGATTTCTGTGTGGCTTCTCTCCCCTCCTAAGAATAATTGCACCAGATCCTCCAAGACACAGGATAAACACGGCGGTTTCACTTTATTATAACAAAGCATAGATTTTTCATTGCTGCGTCACCAGGTCCCTCGCTCCCCTTTGTCTCTGAGAGGTTTTGTTTTCATCATTTCACCACCATATTTACGTAGAAATGTGCTGGACAGCTGAGGGGATTTTACTGTCTCTAACATTTCCTGTTCTGTTGTTTAATTAGTCATTTTTGAAAAGAACATTACTTAACATAGGAAGTTTCCTGCTCACAAGAAAAAATGAAGTCCAAGAGCCCCGGACACACCAACGCTGCTGTGCAAGCTCCACTCCCCGTGTGTTTCAGGCGAAACAAGGATTTGGACAGGGAACCAGGTTCAATTAGTGATTGAATTATTGCTGCTATTTGCAGCAAAGTGGGGACTCAAAGCTGATCTGAGTGCAGGAACCTGGCCCTTGGTTATCTCCCGAAGTCCA
Organism: Alectura lathami; assembly: GCA_013399715.1. Classification (NCBI taxonomy): domain Eukaryota; kingdom Metazoa; phylum Chordata; class Aves; order Galliformes; family Megapodiidae; genus Alectura; species Alectura lathami. Next base: position 15,644 of record VXAV01010256.1, on the reverse strand, counting down.
TTCCCACATCTTCCAGTCAGGAGACAATGTTCGAGCACCTCTGACAGCCAGCAGCAAGAAGTTGTAAAGCCACAGCCAACACTTCATTCCGTGTGCCTCTGAGGGACCCGACGAAACGACACACCTGATCCCCAGAAGATGCCTGAAGGCTGCTCGTACCCGGTTCCTGGTTCCTCCCCTTTGTGGATGTCGGTTGTACACTGAGGCAATGAAAGAAATTGTTCACCACAACCACTGGGACCTTCTGGATGTGGGTGTGGAGGGGCAACGTTGTCCTCGTTTCAAACACTCCCTGCTCAGGAGCAGGGAAGGCAGGCTGCTGCCCTCCAAACATGGACACGCTGTGCCCGAAGGCTGCTGTCTTGCCGTATGTCTGACAGCCAAAGGCAGAAGAAGCGCTGCTTCTTATTGACACTCCACGTGGACTTGGAAGAGCTTTGCCAATGCAGTTCCACGGTCTCTCTGTGGAAGGAAAAACAGGGAATTTATGCATGGAGAAGGCAGACACCTTGGGTGAGATGCAGCAGAGGACTTGGGTCCTGGACTTGTCCACTGGCACAGACATTTGCCTCTGCCTGCCCTCATCCTGGGAAGAAGCCTGGAGGCTCAAGAATCTTGGTGCTCAAGATTTAGAGGATGTTCTCCTGCCACGTGTTATTCACCATCAACAGACGCAGTAGCCCAGTCTGCACCTGTCCCTTCCTTGATTTTCTTCTGTTCCTTCCCACCTCAGGGTTTCTGTCCCCAGAAGGCTGCGGCTATGTCCTGCTTTGAGAGGAGAGGAGTGAGGACATCACTTAGGCTCAGCACCTCGACATCGATAACAAAACCCCATGCGGGACCACCTGCACTGTGCCGAGCGTCCTCAGCTCCACCACGAGCCACGAGCGGCCAGAGGTGATCGCCCCTGGCCACCGCCAGCCCGGCAGACCCTTTGCCATGCCGGGGGCTGCATTCCCCACTCCCACCCTGCTCAGCTGAGCGTGGCTTTCCCCCAGCTCCCGCAACGGGGGATGAAGTCCCGGTGCTCCTGAATGCCTGGAGGTATAATAAGCACTGAAGAGGAGTCAGTCACGGTGTTATGTATCCGACCAGCCTGCAATCTCGTTTTCTCCCTGGGCTGGGTGAGTAGGGCAAAGGTTGCAGGAGCTGGCTGTCACTCCGGCGCTGGCTTGCTGCGTCGCACCGATGTGTGCACCAGTTGTCCAGCACCTGGATCGGGATTTGTTTCAGCCGTGCTCCGAGCGATCTGTTCGGTTTGGACGGCGCCCGGGTGAGCGGTGAAGCCAGGTGTGATACATTTCAAACCCTGGACCTGCAATCGTGCTACAATCTGCTTTGAAGGTGGTGCAAGGAAGGGGACAATTCATTCACAGCCCGGTGAAAAAGGATTCCTTTGGCTGGTGGAAACCTTGGCTCTCCTGCAATGGGTTGGTTTAAACTCAGAGGAGTGAACCTTCCAGCCCTGGCGCTGGATGCCAGCTGATGGCACAGCAGATCTGTTAGGACTGAATGCCTGCATCTGTGGCTTCTGAAAACTCACACAAATACATGCGCACCCCCAAGCATGCATGCTGAAGTGCTCTGCGACCCACACGGCTTCCTGGTGCAGCTGAAGAAAAAGCATCTCTACAAGTCAGGATCTTCTTGTGACCGTCGCCCTGTATTTAGCGCACCTCTGTCGGCCAGGTGAGCATGGGTTACGGCAACCACGCGCCTTCCGTTTATAATGCACCGCACACAGTTCTTTTGTCGGAGTAATTTTCATTTTGCAAAGCTGCTTCTGTTTGTGAACTGCACTCGTATACAGCACCTTCCCTGAGCAGTCATCAGAGCAGCTCTGAAATGTTTGGATAGTTTGAAATAAATTTCATCAGAAAAACCACAGGTTTCTATAAAGGAGCACAATTGTCCTGTGTTTTCTGCTTTGGAGGCTCTCAGAACAGCTTCTCCTTTCTCCAGGACAGGATTAATACATGCACTGTTGCTAAGTGTCCGATATTTATGTTCCATTCAGTTCAAAACAGAATTTGTTTCTATTCAGTGTAAACCCTGCAGCTCAGGTTCACTCACGGGTTCTGGCCCAGCCTTTCTCACGGCTCCTCTCCCCACCACGTGGCTAAGACCACCGTCCACACTGCCCCACTTCCAGTCCCATTTGACAAGCCCCAGGAGCACCAGAACGTCAGAAAGAACCTGGAAGGTCGCTCCCACAGCCCCTGTGACGAACAGCTCTGGCCAGATCCAGCAACTGAGCAACAGTGCTACCTGCCTGCACTCGTCCCTCGGTGTATTTACATCACTCAGACCCTCTGCACGGTGGGGACGGTGGCCCCAAGCCACGCCGGGGGGGTGACAAGGGTTTGTCACCGCACGGCTGCTGTCCTGAGGGGGTGGCAAAGGACTGCGGCCACTCTGCACCCACCCACAAAGCCTGGAAATGTGGTGCCTCTGCAGACACGTCCCTTGATCTTCACCTTCCTCTCTTCCAAGTGCTTTGAAGCCTTCCCTACAGCAACCTGGCACCTTCGGGCTGAAAGCACCCACAGTCTGCTTGGCAATGAGGGAGCGGCCTTTCGCGGGCATCCTTGACAAGGCCAAGGGACCCCCCTGCTCCTGGTGAGGGGCCATTTCCAAACCCCGTCCGCTCACACTCATCGCCTCCTCTGCCGTGGAGGACGTAAAATAAACACCGCTCCCACCCCGCCGCACCGTTATCGGCCCGCAGACAGCGCTTCCCCTTGGGGTGACTGACTCCAGATGTGCCTGCATCTGCCCTCCTCCGGCACGGGGCTCCCACCCGTCACCCCACGGGCACCCTCGCCCCGATGCGTGGACGGATCTCACGCAGTGAGCGCTGCAGACAGCCTGGTGTCCGTGCACACGCCTGCCTCGTGCAGGTCCCTCCCTTGCTGCTGGGTCGGCCGGGATGTCCCCCTCTGCTCTACCTGCTCCACCAGTGACGGCGGGCTGGAACCTGCTGCAGCCCCACAGCTCCATGCCCAGGACGCCAGGGAGAGGCATCAAGGCAGAAGGGGGAAAGTAAAAGGGAGGAGAGAGCAGATCCAGGGAAGGAGTAGGGAACAAAAATGATGTTAGTCTTTGTGGGGGAATGATGCATTTGAAGCCCAAACATACGATATTCTTGTGCACCCACGTGGCTCTGCCTGGCCACAGACCTCTAACCTCACCTTCCCCATTAGCCTCGCTGTCAGATCTTGCCTTCCTGATGACTTCACTCAACACTCGCAGTGATTAGAAGCAAGAGGAAGGCCGCGGCTTTATCTCGCACGACGAGCCAGATTAATCAGCTCCAGTTGCACTGAATCACCTGGCTGGGGCTCGCAGCAGCAACCCCCAGTCCAGCAGCCCACCAGCCCGCATCCCGCTTTCAGCCGGGATAATCAGCAAGAGCACGGAGCCAGATGAATGACTGGGCGAGGGTGGGCTGCAGCCTGTCAGGAGCTGGAATATACGTCAAAGCACTTTGAAATTAAATCCTCGCTTTGACAGGGAACTAATGCAGAGATTTTAAAGTAGGTGTAATACACTTAGACAGGCATGTGTGCAGCGCAGCGCAAGTTGCCGTGCTTTGAATAAGCGTGTTCCAGCTACGCTGCGAGCAGGAAAATGGAGCTGAAAAGACAAAGGGAATTTTGAATAGCTCCAAACCAGCTTGGCAAGATTTTAGAGATGGTAGCAGGAGGTTTTAGTACTGGACCTAACTAATAACATTGACAGAAGGAGATTTGGTGCACAGTTGTTGGCTGCTTGGGATCTTGGGTTTCACGCCAAGCAGCCGTCTCGTGTCATCTCGTGTTGCTCCTCCTGGCTTCAAATTCAGCCGTTGGTGCCCATGTGGACTGGGGGGGATAGGTGGAGACATGGTGGATGGGGGAGCAGACGGGCACTCCCACTGCATCTCTCGGCCACAGGGTCGGGCAACCAGGCTGCTGGTAGCTCCTGGGGCTCCCAGCACTTGGTCTTTCTGGGTGTGGATTTAATCCTCGACGTGTGGTCTGACGTCACCCTCCACAGGCACAGCTGGGAGCCCAGCACCAAAGTGCCACAGCTGGCTGAACTCCACGGGGACAGCCCCGGTGACACCAAGCGGGTCTGCAGCCCTCCCTCTGCTGCTGCCTCCAGCTGCCATTCCCTGGTGACGGAAGCCCACCCTGTGACCTTTCTCTTTCTAAATTTTCAGGTGCCAAAATCAAAAGCTGCCTTTTTGTGGTGAACTCTCAGAAACCTGGATCTGGGAAAGGCCTTCCAATGGAATTAGGGTCAGTTCACTGGGAACGCCGCCTCCGCCACGTGTGGGTTACCTGCAAGACGGAAAACCACGCGGCACCATCGCGCGCCATCCCGAGCTCTGTCTCCTCAGCCACATGGAAATTCTCCTAAAAGCACGAAACGAGAAAGAACCCCCCCTCCTCCTCTGTTCGCTCCCAGAAAAGCCTCTCCCAGCACGGAGAGGGCACCCTGGCTCTGCCCGTGGAGCGGCGAGGCGCAGCACGGCGCTCCGCGCTCTCCGACGCCGCCACGGAGCTCCCTCGGCGTTCTGATCCCCGCCGGCCGCTCTCAGGGCACCGGGGGGAGCCCCTGAGGGGGAAACGCCGGAGGCAGAGCGCAGCCACCCCAGCGCC
>VXAV01010256.1:0-10075 GCA_013399715.1 Alectura lathami | reverse complement strand
GCTCGCGTGCTGGCCCCAGGGACCCGCAGCGGGCAGCGTGCGCACCCCTGGGCTGCCGTCACCCCGCAGGGACGCGGGGGCCGCCGCACGCAGCGGAGGAGCTGGGTGCCATCGGTAACGCGCTGAACAAACGCTGAAATAACGTGGAAGGTAAACAGGGGAGGAAATCATTCTGGAAAATTCCTGCCCATTTGCCAAGCGCTGTTTTCTGGGGGAGACCCCCAGGGTGGAGGGGATGGGGCATGACATCCTTCCCTCGAAACCTTCCCTCGAAACGCCAAACGAAGGTGCTGCTTCCTCCTAGTTAATCGCGTCTGTTGGGAGACACCGTTTCCCCCGCTCCCAGCGTCGCTGGCTGCTGTGTTGGCAGCCCAAGCCCTAATTAGATCCCGGTGCGTGCACCGAGGGGGACCCACGCTTGGGCTGCACCCAGCTTGCCCACCCCAGCCTCCCCTGGCGAGGGCAGGGAGTCCCCAGGGTTGGAGACATCAGCACAACGCAACCCAATGGCTCCTGTGCTCCCACCCAGGTGGGCACGGTCCCAGGAATGCTGCCCTCACGTGAGGAGGGCTGCTGCGTCCAGAGGTGGCTCCTGTTGCCTCACTGGGGGCAAACTGATTTTGGAGGATGCTCCCTGCATTCCCCAATCGTCCTGCTGGTGGGAAAAGCGCCTGCCCGTCAGGGTCCGCATGGGATGCGTTAGCGCTCAGCCCTCCTCCCCCCTCCTCTGCCAGATGGAGCGACTTGCACCCCGCGCGTCTCCGGCAGAGCGTGGGTGGATCGTGGCAGCTATCAAGGTGGTCTCCAAGCTGTCGGGCTCCTGCTGGAGGTACGCAGAGAGCCGTGGGAGTGCTTTTCCCACAGGAGCGAGCCCTGCTGCAGAAGCCCCGCGGGATGACGGCGGCTCCCCGGGGAGGAGCAGCCCCTGCTCGGGGCACGGGGAAGCGCCCGGCAAAGGGGGATTTGAGGTTAAGCAGCAGTGAGGTCAGCGAGGCGTGGTGCCACGGGACGGGGGCTCGCCGGGAGCGCCTCAGGGATGGCGTGCCGCAGAGAGCAGGAGGGCTGCGTGCAGCCGCCCGCGGCGCGATGGGGTGGGCGCGGGGGGCTCGTCTGCGGGAGAGTGGAGGGCTCATTCCTGCCAACAGGGGAGGAAAAGCAGAGATGTTTCAGGGGGTTTGAAAGAAAGGGTCGACTTTTTTGATGTTAGAAATGTATCGTGATAAAAGGATCATCCCCCGCTCCGTGCTTTTTATTCTTTGCCTTTAGGATTAAGACAATTCCCATTGTTTATCTTCTCCCATCAGAAACAAAGGCAGCCGGAGGCAATAAACAGAGTTAGAAGGATCCCAGGAGTTATCAGATATTCAAGGAATGAGTACGCCTCGTGCGTTGCCGCGAAGCCGCGTGCCTCGTGCGGGTGGGCTCCGGCGCGCTCCGCTCCGCTGCGGGCCCGCACCCAGCAGCCAGGGCTGGCGTGTGGTGCTGAGTGCTGGGTGCCTCGCCGAGGTGTGTGTGGGGTGCCAGCGTGCGGGGAAGTTTGCTTTTCCAGAAACCTGCTGGTTTGGTGATTAAGCTCAGGGTGCCTTTCACAAGACGAGACTTTTTCTAAAGCTTCTTTTAACCTGTCGGGACTCGCATTCCCTGAGCGCTTCGGAGACGCTGCTTGCAACACCTGAGCTGGAGGCTTCCCGCGAGCATGGGCTGTGGGGCAGGGCTCGGTGCCCTCCGCTGTGCTGGGCGAGTTCTGAGCTGGAAGGGACTTTGCCAAATCTCTCGCTAAGCAGAGCCAGGTACTTTCTGTCTGCCTGGGAAGCGAACCTCAGGTGTGTTTCCTCAGTGCCTGAGTTTGAGGAGTCGCTGTTTGGCTCCAAAAAACCTCTCTCATCCAAATCTGAAGTGATGCTCTTTTCTCCTCTACTAACGAAAGCCCCAGAGTTGCTTTCCCTCCCACCTTTTGAGGCTCTGAGAGCTTTAAAGCTTTTCCTGCTGGCCCTCTCAGGCACAGAATTGTGAAGTTAAATAAAGGGCTGTGGTCGGTGCCCCTTAGGTCTCGCTGGTGGTGCATGGGCACAACGGGAAGGTCCCTCTGGAGGAGTCCTCGGACTTGCTTTATACATGGCGACAGCTGAGCTACTTCCCAAAGCAACTCGCACGTTGCAGCCTCAGCTCAGCTCCTGAACCTGCACGTGCAGCACTGGGGCTGGATTTGGAAGCGCGTTCTCCCCCTGGCCCAAAACCACCCTGACGCTGGGGGTGCTCCGCAGCGGGTCCAAGCCCAGCGATTGGCGCTGGGAATGGCCAAGGGAGAGCAGTGGGAGGTAAGGGGTGAGCAGGGAGTTATTTATTCAGGGGCTGGCAGGGAGAAGCCCACCTGGAGGGGTGAACTAGCAGATGTGCACAGTACGCTGTAAATGCAGGTTTCCACTGACTGCTGCAGTCTGCAGCTTCTTGGGTTGTTCAAGCAATTGCTGCTCTGAGAGTCAATTCCCGAGTCTGAAAAGCTTCAGAGACAACAGGGCAGGGTTTCTTCACGGGTAGGACCCTTCTCATCCTGTTTTCTAGGAATCACTGCAGCCTCTCTCCCTTTTCCTGCTGTTACGCTGGCCCTGGAGGAGGCTCTCGGTGCTCTGAGCAGCCGAGACGTGGTTATGCCGCTGCCGAGCAGGGTGTGCCACCAGCAGCTCCGTCTACCCCCTATTTACAGGGGTTTAAAACTTCCGTCTGTTCTTGGCTTAAAGGGCCAGGAGCGCAGCTGGGCTTTTAAAAACCTTTAAAAAATAAAATTGAGTGTTCTGGGAAAGCCCAAAGACCTTGCAAGTCTCCAAGCAAGCCTGGCTAAGCAGCTAACAGCACCCACTTCCGAGGGCTCGACAGGGAGGATAAAAAGATTTGGGGTTCCTGGGGCCCCCATTCATTTGGGCACCAGACAAACCCCAGTTCTCTGTGCTCATCCCTGCCAGCTTTGCAGAGGGGTTGCAAAAGCAGCCTGCGTAGCCCCGAACACTGATTTTGTGCCGGTGTGGGTCATTGTGCGATGTAGGGGATTTGGGAGAAGCAGGCCAGGGTCCTCCACTTGCATCCCTCTGATCTCAAACCAGGCTTGATCTTGAAGGGGAATCTCCCCAGCTTCAGCAGCAGGGAGTCTGCTTCGCCTCGAGCCTGGTTCAGTTCCATTTCGTGCAAGATTCTTCGCATTGTCTTTGCGACCCTCCCACGTCCCACCCGGCGAGGAACCGGTCCAGCGTTCCCCAAGCGGATGCCCCGCTGCTGCAGCCCCGAGTCAGCAGGTGCAGGTAGCTCCGGGGCAATCCGCGCCCACCCAGCCCCGCTCCCCTCCCTGCGCTCCAGCAGCACTCGGGGCATGTCGGGGGGGAGAGCTAACCCGGCAGCCCCCACTGGCAATATTTCATGATTCTTTAATAGCTAAAAATCCCACCACTCTGACACAAGCGGGTCGTTTTAGCTTAGCTGTGAAAACAGACTGGCTTTCAGGGTTGCATCCTGCAGAGGAGAGAGGCCTTGGCAAATCCTGACACTGAGCTTCCATCCAGCCTGGCTTCTCTTCGAGCTCTGGCCAGGATGCAGGAGGGATCGATGCTCCCTGGCTCCTCAGTGACGACGGCGTTTTCCTCCCCCCAAGGAAGCCCCGGATAAAGCTGTACCCTAATCTTTGGTAGCAGAGCCTTATTCTAGGGAGGGTGGACACGAGTGAGATAAAACCACCCAGGCTGTGCAAAGACAGGATCTGGGCAGCTCCAAACGCAAGCAATGGCAAGAAGCAGATTTTCTTTTTTTTCTTTCAGTGCTTGGTGGTGATTCCATGAGTCAGAACTGGACTTTTGCATTGCAGCGAAAACTGTTTACACTGAGCTGCAGTCCTCGCAGTTAATCCACCCTGGTAGATGGAGAGAAATGCATCACAGCCATTTATTTGGCCTTTCTTAAAACATGAAACTGCTGAGCAGCCCTGGAGGCTGGCAGTTTCCAGGAGGTTCTTCCACATTTCCTTGCAAGTGCAACGCCACAGGCTCTTACAATACTTGGTGATTTGTATTTATTATCTTTTTTAAAAAAGTAAGCTTGAGAGCCTTGCAAATCCACCCAAATTGCAGAGCAGAGTGACAAGCGCTGCTCTGGGTCCCAGCAGCAGGCGACTTCCAGCCCCGGGCGTGTGCCCCCCGTTCCTGCGGGTGACCCCAAGCGCATCCCGCAGGCTCCCCAGCACGGAGCTGCTGCGGTTTGCAGCTGGGCAGGTGCCGTGCAGGACCTGGCTGGCTCAGCAGAACTGGAGCCAGTATTGTGCTTTCATGAAATTACTCGGGGGGGAAAAAATTAAAGGAGTATCTTGGCCAATGGAAACCAGCCTGGGGTCTGTTGGAAGTTGGGTGAGATCAAACTAATCCTGCACAAGGCTCCTCTTGCCGTGCGTTCGCAAATTCCAACTGAAACAAAAAACTCATCAGAATTTCTGCAGCCAGGTCTAGCCCCAAGCGCTGCACGAGGGGAATTCCCACATTGCTCAGCCCTGCGGCCTGCACTTGCCTCCTCTTGCAACCCATCCTGGAGCACAGGAGTAGATTCTGCTGCCTCACGGAGGAAGATGCAGGGGGGGAGGTTTCCTGCACATCCACAGGAGATTTCCACAGCTGCCCTCCTGGTCAGCTCGGTGTCCCCAACGCAGAGCGCAGGTGTTGTGCCCCGATGCTCAGCAAGCAGAGGCGCAGCGCTGGCTTGGGACCGGCAGCTGGGCCACCCCGCTGTCCCCAGGGGCTTGTGGCACATCCTAGGCGTGCACGGCATGAGGTGGAGAGCGCGAGGTTGGGGCAGGGGGACGGAGGCGGGCAGGGTTTGAGCATTTTGGGGTCACGCTGTGCTCAGACAGCGGGGCTGCACGTGCCATGGGCAGTGGGACAGTGCCTCCTCCTGGGACACTGCTTTTAGCAGCTAGAGGTGGAGGTGAGGGGGTGACAAACGTGGTTTCAGTCAAGAGATGAAATGCGTAATACGTGGCAGGAAGGACCAAGCCAGCGAGCTGCTTTTCTTCCAGGGAAGAAACCAGACAGGCTTTTGGATGACGCCACCGTAAATCGTGGTTTACACGGAGAGGAAGGACATCTAATCCCGGGACAGGGACGGCTGCCCTGGGAGGGATGCGTCCTGCTGCAGGGCCACCAGCTGGACCAGGGCACCCCTGCAGGTTGCAGGGCTCCAGCAGCCACCGTGCCAAGGGTGCAGGACCGACAAGCTCGGCCCTGCTGGCTGGCTCTGCTGCTCCAGGAGCACAAGGACAATACTGCAGGCCTAGGTCTGGCTGTCACCATCTTCAGGGAAGTATTCCCAAACAGAGAAGATGGGAGGAATTCTCACGTTTGGAATTCAGTTGTTGTTTTAAACTGAGATTTCTGCTCGCTCTGGGACATCTGCTGCATCCTCTCTGAACCACCTCCACTGAGTCTGTCAGTGACCCAAATTTCCACACCTTCCCGTGGCAGGGAATCCCCTCCCCGCTCCTTCTGGCTCTACCTGCCAACCTCCGAGGCAGAAATCATCATCATTCCTTTTCGTTAAGTAGGGCTTTCTTCTCCTTTTCAAATCTCCCTGGATTTGAGGTTCTCCTGTTTGCCATCTTGGAGAGTGGATCAACTGCAACTACTTAAATTATGGGACTTCAACCTTGATCTGTATGCTGTGGATGGAAAAAAAAGGAAGGGCTTGCTGTCGGTTTTGTGTTTAGTCAGTGATTTTTAATAAAAGGGACCTTGTTCTGTGAGTGGCTTGTCTGGATGTAAAGGCAGGAGAAAAGAAATACAAATGTGGTGATGAGGCAAGAAGACAAGACTTGAACAAATGACTTGGGCAGCAGCTCACCTCTTGAAACGTTCTTTAGCCAGTCTTGGAAAGGGAAGGAAATATGCTATTATTTGTTTTTTTTTTGTGTGTGTGTGTGTTTTTTTTTTTTTTGTTTTGTTTTGTTTTTGTTTTTCCTCAAGCAGGGCTGTTCTGAGGCTGCCTGTGAGCCTTAAGTCCTGATCTAGAGCTCTGCACAGCCACTGAGGGATCAAGGTGGGGCACCAAGATGGAGACCTGCAGTGAGACCTCGCAGGGGGCAGCTTTGGGTTGGTTTGCGCCCGCTGTGCCTGTTTTGCTGTCTGTGCAGGCAGAGAAAAGCTGTGTCCATGGATTCTACCACCTCAGTCCAGGAAAACAAAGCTTGGAGCAACATCCTTGTTAAGGACCCGGCAGAGTGCTGGAATGGGGCTTCCACGATGACCCCGGAGTGGTGGGTTTGATGCCTCGCTTGGGCTCCCCGCCCCGAGGAACTCTGTGCATTGCAGGGTGGGAGCATCTCTGAGCGGTAGCAAGGGCGGAGCACCTTTCCCAGCTCTAACCTTGCTCTTCAGCTGTCACAGAGAAGGGAAAGGCAGCGAGATGTTCCTGCCCAGTGCCCCTCAGCGTGGCAAGGGATGATGCCTCAGAGTGATCCCATACTTGACAAAGGTCCTTCCTTGCATCCTCAACTTGATTTCAGGACTAGGGTGGGAATCTTCCCCTCTCCCCTTGTTTGGAAAGCAGGGATGGTACCCAGGGAGTGTGGCAGGCTGGCGGGAAGCTCGGAGTCCCACGGAGCCGAGGCATTTTAGGCACAGGCGCCTCCATCCCCACGGAGGGGCAGACGTGCATGGGCTGAGGAGGAATGATGGGGGAGAGAGACCAGAAATCGTTCTGGACAGCGTCACCTTATTTGCCTGCCTTGCAAAACGAATTACCAGACTTGCTCTTGGAGAGCTGTATTCATCTTTGAAGCATCTTTGTCCTTCATTTTATCATCCCAAATACCATTAAATGCTTGTTGGGGAGGTGTCTTATCAGGCGCATCTACTTGGAAAGGCTTGAAAGACTCTTGTCATGCTTCTCTTCATGTGTGCTTTGAATTTATAGCTCCTCATTGTCTGAAGAATCCCACTGAGCTGGGAAATTCATTAGAAAAGCAGATGATGCCCCCATCCCAAGCAGAGCTGAAGTGAATGTGGCCGTTCCACCTGCGGCGTGGCTGTCTGCCCTGCAGTCGTACTGACTTGTCGGCAGGACCGGCCACCTGGCCTTCCGAGGGCCAGTTCCCTGGGCAATAAATGCTGCTCGGGTCACAGGGAGGAAACGGCAAATCGAGGGGTTAGCACTGGAGGCAGAGTTGGGTTTGCTTGTCTTCCAGGCTCAAAGCTGATCACCCGACCCACAGTGTCTTCAGATAAATCTAATTGCTTCCCCACGCACAGACTGAACTGATGGCTGGCTGTGGGAGGGAACAGGGCTACCACGGGCTCAGCATCAAACGTCCGGAACGATCCCACGGGTGGTTTGCTCCCTGCGTCTGGCCACATGCAGCAAGATGCAGAAGCAGCAACTGTCACATCCAGGGCAACAGCGCGGTGCCAGCAGCTCTGCTCACGTGGTGTGGGGCTGGCAGGAAGGTGACAGCCCCGAGCCTGCTCTCAGTGGGGTTTCCAAGCCAGCTGTGTGCATCGGGCAGCTGCGCAGCTGGTCCTCTGCGAGCAGGCTGGGCCCTTAGAGGAGCAGAAAGCCTTGGGCAAAGATGCTTAGCTGGTATAAAGGCTAGAAAAGAGCTTGGCTCCGAAACCACGGCAGCCTGCCACTTCCCACTGTCCGAGAGGCATTGCATCAAGCGACCTCCATGCATGAGGAACGCTGAATGCTTCTGACAGCCAGCCACGCTGACTCCCCACGGACGCTGCAAGCCAGCCCAGCTTTCTCACCATCTCCCATGGCCCCCAGTTGTAAGCACAAAACCAAGCTAGTGAATAATTCTGCTGATGCACAGAAGAGAAAATCCTGCTCTCTCCTCCTGGGGCAGAATGGCACAGGCTAAGGGGAGGAAGAGGCTGTGACAACTTGATCTTGTGGCTGAAGTCAGCAGATCTGACTCCTGGGACACATGGGAACAGGCAGGAAGCAGGAGCCACTTTTGAATGGTCACTTCTCAGAGGCGAGCAGTGCTTCAAAGGCGAAATCCTTAGCAGGATGTCGTAACTTGGAGGAGGAGACAAAAAACAAGCAAACAAAAAACCCACAAGCTCTGTCGGGCTGGGAAATGCAGAGTCAAGGCTTCCAAAAAGCCTTCGCTTGGGACTCGCATCACTCAGCACGGATGAGGTAGCAACGTGAACTTTCTGACACCGGTGGTTCTAGAGGATATGCACGCTTGGCGAGCTCAAGGCTTGCAGGTGTGAGCTGTGCCCGCCCAGCGCAGGGGATCTTTGCCCCACAGCGGGACGGGGCTCACCGGTGGCAGTGTCACTTGAAGCAGGTGCCAGCAGCCGCAGGAAGGTGTCAGCTGGGCACATGCCTGCAGGCACCAGTGCAGATAGCTGCAGAGAAGCCACCGTTACCCCACAGCCTGTGTGAGTTGTGTGGGTCTGTCTTAAAAACCCCTCTGGGACCCAGAGGCTGAGCCTGGGAAACGGGTGAGCACGCACACGAGGTTGGCTGGGTTACTGGGACATGCAGGGTGGCCCGTCGTGCCCAGATGCTTGGTGGGAGCTGGCGCGAGGCAGGAGATGCCAAGAACTTGCGGGATGCTTGCCCTAAAAGCGGCAGCTCTCCCTCCCCCTAACACCGCTGCTGAGAAGGGGGCCATGGTCACCTCCATGCAGCGCCAGCCCCTTCCAAGTCAGCACGTACCTGGCAGCCACGTTTGCAAGCGGGACCACCGGAGGAGGCACCCAGCACACATGGTTCTGCCCCCAGGAGGCTCCTGCCTTCATCTTCCCTACTCCAAGCCCTGCTTGAACCCCAAGTGATAGAAACCTGGCAGCCCCTGGAGGCCGGACTCGCACGCTGGGGCAGGCTCCGGGAGGGAAGTGGCTGGGAGGAAGATATTTGCTGGTGATGAGTGCGCTGCCACACTGTGGGAGCTGTGTGGCAGCTGGAGCTGGCAGCCGAGTGGCTGTCCTGCTTGTTTTGGCTGACTTCAGAGACCTCTGGCTTTTCCTAGTAGCGCTTGGATGTGCCGGTACTCAGGAGACCTGACCGGGCACATTCAGACAACACCGAAAATATCCTCCATGCAGGCAACAGAGGCAAAGGGGAGCCGGCAGCTGGGCTCCCAGGGAGGCAGGGGACGAGGCTGCAGGCTGTTTTCCTTGGGCTTGCTCTCTGCCATGCAGAAAGCAACCTGTGAGGCTGCTGCAGAGGCACATTTAAGGTGACCCAGGTGCACAGCAGCTCTCAGCTACAGAGAGGATGATAGTCTGGGTCTCCTCGCTGTGTCCCTGCTGAACACGGGTCCATGCTCCCAAAGCCTTGCCTCCTAACATGCTGTGCTGGCTTACATGGCAGGTACCTGGCAAAGCTGTCTTCAGTGGGGAGCATCTCTGAGGAGGAGACCTGCGAGAAGCTGAAGGGCTTGATCCAGCGCCAGGTGCAGATGTGCAAGAGGAACCTGGAGGTGATGGACTCGGTGCGGCGCGGGGCCCAGCTGGCCATTGAGGAGTGCCAGTACCAGTTCCGCAACCGCCGCTGGAACTGCTCCACGCTGGACACGCTGCCCGTCTTCGGCAAGGTGGTGACACAAGGTGAGCTGGGTGGATGCATGCCAGCGGTGCTGCTGCATGGGGCAGAGGCTCCAGCAGCTTGGCTGTGACCACTGGGCTGCCTGTGGGCTATGTTCGACTGCCCCGCGCCAGCAGGGAGCAGCCCAGCGTTGGGTCTTGGGGCTGACGGACCTTCCCTGGGCATTTCAGCACTGGCAGCAGCACAGCCAGGCCCCGCAGCTATAGAGTCATGGAATGGCTGGGTTGGAAGGGATCTTAAAGCCCCCTCAGGCCCCAACCCCTGCCGTGGGCTGGCTGTCACACCCCAGATCAGGATGCCCAGGGCCCACCCAGCCTGGCCTTGGGCATCCTGATGGGGCACCCACAGCTGCTCTGTGGCCTTGCCACCCTCTGAGTATAGAATTTCCTTCTAATATCTAAACTAGATCTTCCCTCCTTTAGTTTAAAACCATTCCCCCCTGTCCCATCACTGTCAGACCGTGTAGAAAGTCGCTCTCCCTCCTGTT
>VXAV01010252.1:206414-261265 GCA_013399715.1 Alectura lathami | reverse complement strand
CCCTCATTATCTTACTGTGAAGAAATAGTAAAGCTATCTCCGTACCTTAACTGTGCGTTTGTTTTATCAGCAGACCTATAAACAAATTACACCTTAAGTCTATTTTGTTAGCTTGCTGAAGTCCTCAGTTTCTTAGGATCATAATGCTTGACTTGGGATAAAGCATCCTCAGCCTGTTTTCACCCTTGCTTCTCTCTCTCCCACACACACTTGCACACGTGCATTTCTAGTTCTACCTTAAAGAAATTTCCTTCTCTGGGAGCTTTTTCCCAGTTTCTAAAGACCCCAAACAAAATGCTGTACTGTGCCAGAAGCATAACATTTGATCTTCAATCGACCGTTCAATGTGACTGGCATGGCCACAGAGAGGAGCAGGAGAGGACCTATGAGATTTAAGACCCTGGGCCTTGCATATGAAGGTGGAGCAGGGGGAGATGCTGAGGACCCAGCGGACAAGTCAGATGTGGGCAGGAACAGGAGCAGGAGCATCTCTAGTGCCTTTCCTCAGTGACCTGGTGCAAACGGGCTTGAACAGCTGTAAGTGGCTCTCAGACATTTGTCAGATATGCTCCTCTGCCCCATTTGGTTACATGAACACTGCACAGATGTTTCCAAGCAGTCTATAATATGCACACGTACAAAATCACTGGTGTCTCCTGCACAAACTCAAGTCCCGTTCACGCTCTGTTTGAACTGCAGGCTATATGGGATACATGGAAACTGTCAGGCACCTAGTGCTATGAAGGGACAAAAACTGCTGGATTATTATTACTGTTATTGTCCCTGTTAACTAGTAGCACAGAAACATTTGACTAGTTGTTGCCTTTTTAAAGACTGTAACCAAAACTTGAGCTTTCTTGCTTATTTCCAATTTCTGTTCTCCAATATCCTGTTGATCCCTAATACAAAGCATGTGCTGGGCTGCCTGTGGAATACGCTGGGATGCATCATAGCCATGCCAGAAGTCCTTGCCTGTCTCTGCTTGTCCTGATGCTGGAGGAGGATGAGCTGTGCCAGTGGGTGCTTTGGGGCAGGAGGCATTGTCTTTGCCACTAGAAGTGCCTTACTCCTCTGTGGAAGCACAGGGTGGGACCCACTAAAGCTAACACAAATTTTCTGTGATGGAGTTCAACAGAAAGTGAGTGGAAAAAAAATAAAGTAGGAGACATGGGCTGTATCATAGCAGATGTGTTTAAAAATCCCAGTGGAATTCTACAGAAGTGCATCAGTCCCTCAACTCAGTGAGTCTTGTTTTCTTAAACTGCCCACTGAGGTGCCAGCTGTGGGGGCCATTAGAAATGCCTTCTCCTTTCTAGGAACACAGAAATAAGTGCGTCTGTAATGATAAGTGGGTGTAAAAATACACCCACTCTTGTGAGAGCCTCTGTAGTTCTAAATTGCAGATAAGGTGAGCAGCACAAGGGCATGAAGCAGGTGCTGCTATGGAGCTGGCTGGGGGCACCGCCGCAGCCCACCAAGGGCCCCCACCTTTTCCTCAAGCTGAGCAGTCCCATCACTTGGCATGGTTCTGTTTAGGAAGGCATGACTAGGAAGCTAGCCTTTAAAAAGAAAAACAAGCTTCTGAAACATGATTGTCATCATGGAGATGGTCTATTTCTTGTGACATTTCCCATGATTTTTAATCTGTATTTCTGCAAAGAGGAGGATGAAAACACTGGCTAAAAAAAAAAACAAACAACACACACATACAAAAAAGAAACAACATTGTGCAAAGCAGAAAGCTAGCAATAATGACCTGGAATATTTTTTAAGCTGTTTTCCTCTTCTGGTCAAAGCTAGATGCATGCACAAGAGCTGTGTTGGATCAGGTCTATCACCACCGTGATACCTAGGCAGTATGGCTAAGCCAGTCTGCTAGCATGTGAGACTGAATGGAAAGGTGCTGGAAACCCCAAAAAGAAGAGCTCTGCTTATAAGCAAAATGAGAGTACAAAATCTGTTTATACAAATCTGGCATTATTTAACAGTGCAAAGATTAAACCTGTTCTGACTGTGTTTAAAGAGGTAGACACACTTTATTTGCATGTCACACAGTTTCACTTTGGTTTTTAAGGACAATGATTTGGTTGTGAAAATCCAAGTGACTCCCGGGGCTCAACCGCAGTACTGGTAAGACCAGATGGGGAGCACAATGGCTGAGAATGAGATAATTATCAGGGTGTTTTAGAGAAAATTGTGAGAGGTGGGCAGGAATCTGACACAGGGAAGGACGGGAAGCAGGAGTGTGGGGCATCCGTGAAAATAAGGTGGACTTTTCTGTTGCTGTTGGCCTTGGGGTGTTTTTGACACCCGCATGGAAGAACAATGAAGAATGAGGATGGCGGTGGCTCAAAAGCAAAATCAGCAAGCACTTGGCCAAAAATGCTTTGTGGGTGCTATTGGTTATCCAAGCCAATGGAGATGGGTTTCACAAGGGCCCCCTCTTGTCCTGAAACATCTTATTCTCCTTGCTACATGGCATTTAAAAGCACAAAATACTATATTAAAAATGCTTTTCAGGGCTAAGTGACGTTAAGAGCACTTTGTATAGCTTGCATTGCTATTTAGGAGAGCATGCTATTTCTTTTTAATTTGCTCACTCATTCCTGAATAACTTTTCATAGGACTCCAGACACTGCAGTGTGACAGCTAAACCAAGGAGCATCGGATGCGATGGAATTGCTCTACAAGCAACCTTGCCAAAGGCCCTTTTGCTGTACAAAGCTGGCTCTATCTTTGTATATTGAGGGAGCTAAATCAATGTTAAATGCTTGGCTCTTTTCACAGGACAATGACCAGGACCTAAGCTGCGTCCTTCCTTTTTGATTGACACTTGAAACGTTGAGTTGGAATCAGCCAGAGGCACTGCTACAAGCTTGAAGCCTCTGCTGGGGATAACAACTGGTGACATCTGCAGAAAGGCCGACAAAAGGCAGTTGAAAGCTGTGTTTGTTGCTTTCCCCTCTCAGATCTCCTCTCTTTCATGGAGCTCCTTACTTGCTTTAATATTATGATTCAGCACCTGGCTCTTTTGAACCTTGCTTTAAACTTCAAAAGGCGAGGTGGTATTAACAAACATGAAACGAAAAAGTGGCAGTAGTTTGATTTACTGTTGTCGTCTTATCAAGGGGGTTTTTTGTCACCAGCTGCCACTTTCTGTCATCTTTGGAACCATTATCATTTCTCTAAAATCTAAAAGACTCCACTTAATAACAGCTTTGAATACAGGCAGGATCAGTAACGTATACAGTTCTGGGATGACAGGGCCGTCAAATGAAAAAAAAATGTTGCCAAAAAAAAAAAAAATCCTTAAAAAAAAAGCAATAAAACAAATAAAAGCTGTAGTAGTTCGAAGTGACCTTGATTTCAGAATTAAACAAATCAAGCGCAATCCCATTGTTCTTTTTGGATTCATTCTGCACTTTCCTTGCAACATTTCTTTTTTGTTCTCGGGATTGAGCGAAAACAAAGCCAAGGCTTCCAGAAATCTGCTCGGCACACAACAAGCACTTGGTATCACACGAGTGCTGTAAGCTCCTCGCTGTAAAACCGCCAGTGTTAATTACTGGTCTTGTTTCACCTCCATCCCAGCACAGCAGCTCACATTCCGGCTGAGCCTTGAAAGCTGCCTTACTCGCCGAAAGTATGCTCAACTCTCACTCCTACAGCACTTCCCTATGCTGTCCTGCAATCCTATCCAACAGTGCTGTGCTGGCCTTTGATTGCCAGGGCAGAACCAAAAACGCCTCTGTGCCTGGTCGGGAAGGATTGCCTATCATGGCCGTCCAAATTCATCCACAAGCAATCAAGTAAACACAAATAATTTTCTGACCGTAAACCTACTGCACTTTTGCTCTTGTCACCTCACTGTTCCCTATGGGAAACTCATCCTACCGCTGCCCATCGACCCCTTCCAGACCTGTTCAGCCTCGAGAATCTGGGGGAGCTTGGTGCCAGCATGTCTTGCTAAAATGCGGATGGAAACAACAAAATGAGAATCTTCATGAAAGTGAAAGTGCTGATGTCCTGACTAATGAAAACACAGGGCTGCAAGAATCCAGAGTTGGTTGTTGTTGTTGTTTTGATTGTGATGTGATAAAACTCATATGAAAGTGAGATGGAGGTTGCTAAAAATACCTATTATCCTCTGACAGAAACACTCACAGTATAATCACTCTGAGGTTTTCTCACAGAGCCTGTCCACATTTGAAATTTCAGTCATTTTAACAAGTGTTAATTACCACATGCTAACCAGCAGAAGTGTGGAGGGGAGATGTTGTATATTTATTTTTTCCAGACTTGGAGCATATTAGAAAGTAGGCTTCATTCCAGGTTACTGCCGTATGAATGAGTGTATTGCCAAACTACAAATGAAAGATAACTCAGGAAGAAATAAGTAAGGATCTTTCCCCACCATATTCTTTTGAAGAGGAAACACAGAATATGTTTAGCAAATTGTGTCAAGTGGAGATCTGAGCCTGACCTTATTAAAAGTGTTTGTGGGACACAGGAACAGAAGTAATGTGTCTGTGGAGGGTGGAGAACAACGGAGAGGTACTTCTTGTTTTATCCATGAAAAGCAAGAAAATCTGAAAGAAGGAGCATACATGGGAAAGTGTCGGTGCAGTTGGATCAGTCCACTTCTGTGCTTTAGGACAATGCTGGAGAAGAGCTCAAGACCGTATTGTATATATATTTATGGATACATATATACATGTATATGGAATTTATATGGGTAATTCACTTGCTGTATGTTGAGTACATTCATTCATATTTATGTTCAATATATTTGTAACAAAACCTCTGTGTCTATGTGTGTATACTGAAATAAATTTTGGCTTTGATTTTGGAAATGAGAAAATTGAGATCAGAATTTTCTTAAAATCACTGGCAACAGATTCTGAGATAAGTATCTGGCAGGCCAAGCAAGCTCAGTATCTTGAGGTCAGAGCATCTGAGGAACCAAAGATGTAATCCCCACATCTGATGCATACCTTTGCGGCTTCCATGAATTAATTGCCCAGTATAAATTCCCAAAAAGAAAAGAAAGATGTAGAGCATTAAAACAGGCCCAGAAGGTCTCTAGTGCTGGCAGAATAAGCCAAAAAAGTGACCTGGAGAATTACATGGAATCTCTGATTCAAGATTAAAACTACAGGTGTTGGAGGAATCTCTTGGGAGGAGCACCAGCATGTGTGGAAAGTGATGTAAAAGTTAATGGGGATGGAAATGATGCAATAGCTTAGGTCTATTTCTAGGTATTTTAAAGAAGCATACAGAAGAAGAATTGCAAATTTGGTCTCAGAGACACCTCGGTAATTCATGCAGACTGGGAGCTGCAGAAGACCAGAAACAGTTTTATCATCTAATCAAGGACTCAGTGAAGTCCAGCAGCTCTTACACAAATTTGCATGTAATTAGGGCAACATGCAGCCACTACCAGACAAATAGAAAGAGGAAGAAAGTAGCATATAGAGATTTGAATTAATTAGCTTTCTATGTGGTCTGCTCCATACTTGTTTTAAGGAAAAGCACTGAGTGGAACATGTTTCTCCATGAGGAAAGAGGCTATGGATCTGACACAAAAAGACGTTTCAGAAAGAAACGACTTGACTGAACAGCAAAGCCCACAAGGTTTGGAGAACTAGGAGAACTGAAGCAAAGACATACGAGTGGCTGTGTACTGGTGCCAGCTCTGGACTTGAGCTGAGGAGCAGTAGGACATGAGTGACCCTAGTTTGTGAGGTGCTCCAGGATGTCCAGGGGAATGGCTCACCAAGAATCCTGGCCTCCAGACTGGTCACAAATATACTGAGGAATGAGATTAATTACTGATTTCATGTATATATCCAGAAAGAGATGCAGATTCTTAAAGGGAAGTCATGACCACATATCTGTTAGAGTTTCTGAAGGAGAGAGCAAACACAAAGATTTGGATAATTTGACCATCAGTATGGGTTTTGAAATCCAATTCATAAAATTCCTCAATCTGAACTCTTAAAGAAACCTAAAAAACTCTTATTGTGTTTTAAAAAGCGAATAATAGATGTGAAATAAAGTTTAGGAATAAGTGGTCATCTTCATTTTAATGAAGGAGCTGAAGTTACTTTGTGGTTTCAATGCTGCAGTGCTCTGTACAAGCATTAATCATCTGGGAAAGGTGTGAACCCCGAAAGAGCAATGCTTTCTGATATAAAATTGTACTCAAGAGCTGCAGAAAAGCTGGCTGAAAACTGCTAAAGAAACTCACAGACTGAATGATCGGGTGACAAAATGGCAGGTGAAATTCAGTGTTGATATTTGTAAAGCAAAGAAGACAGGAAAAAATAGCTCTAAATACACTCTTGCCATTCATGAAAGAGATCTTGGAGTCATTATAGATGCTTTAGAGGCATTCTCTGAGAAACATCAATTCAGCACTCAGTGACAGAGAGAAAAGAAGAATGTAAGAAATCATTGAGGAAAGAAGTGGGATGAACTTGGGGAATACAATAGGCCAGTGAATAAAACTCGCCACATCTTGAGCTGAGTGCAGCTCTGCTCACTCTTCCTTCTGCGACATAAAAAATGTCCTACACAAGTGTAGGAACAGAAAAGAGCGAGAAAGGACAGAGAAGAGAGAAAATAATGAAGACTCTGTCTTGGAAAATGGGTAAGTTTAGAATACCCTAAAAAGTATGGAGAATGTCACTAGGGGATGGCTATGATTATTTATTATCTTTCAGAACATGAGAACTATGATAACCTGATGAAATGAGCAGGCAGCAGAATCAAAAGGAATTATTTTTACACATATTGCCCTGTTAAATTTTATAAGCTATTCCCAAGTGGGGCTTTAGAACTCCAAGGTACAAATGGCTTTAAAAAGTAACTACACAGAAAGATCTCTGAAGACTTTTTTTTTTTTTTTTTTTAACATTTATATTTGGGCAGTCACTTTTTCTTATATAAATATACCTTTAAAAATTCATGTGTGTTAATATGCTAAACTGAACTACTACTACTTTTATTGTCTGTGATCTTTCCTATGTCTATACTTCATGCAGCAACTGTCCTTTCCCTTTGTCAAAATTTGCTTACAAAAGTTCAGCTTTCATCTGTATGTATGAGGATTAACTTAAGCCACCCTTTGAAAAACAGAGTTGTACCTAGCTTTAATTGGTTGCACAGGTGATCTAAGACTATGCAGTTTTCAGTAGATGTGGGACATAAGTAGCATTTCTTTAAGGTTTTCTAACAATAATAAGTGTTTGCAGGGTTAAGTCATAAACAGCTATTTACTGTAATAGCAATAAAAATGCTGATAGGCTTACTTCAACAGCATTTGGACAATTATAATTTGGATATTCTTCCTTCTGCCTTCCTTCATCACCTTAATGAAGCACCTCCACTAATCACTTGTTCACTCAGTTTTCTGCAGAAGTGTCTGGGACAGATCAAATGAAGGATTTAGATGCTAACAAGTCAGGAATTACACAACTGAGGAGTTAGATCTTGAGCTCCCAGCTGCTCCAGGAAAATGCTCCAAAACTCCTGCTCACAGTTAATAAAAGAATGAAGTGCATGTTTGCCTGAATTTTAGTCCCCTCTCTGCGGTGTAATGGCCTCCCTCATTCCAAGATCCAGCCCCTGGACATCACCTTAGAGGCTGGTGCCTTCGCAGAGGGGTGACTTCAACAGCTGTGTAAAAATGTGAGGTTTATGTTCAGTGCTTTTCCAAAGTCAATCCACCTGCCTGGAGAGGGTCACAGACACTGGGTTATAGGCAAATGACTGCCATTTGTGCCAATGTGAAGAAGGGAAGGCAAGATTCATGAAACATAGAATTCCTTAGGTTGGAAGGGACCTCAGAGATCACCTAGTTCCAACCCCCCTGCCGTGGACACGGCTGCCAGCCACTAGCTCACTAGATCAAACTGCCCAGGAACCCATCCAGCCTGGCCTTGAACACAGCCAGGGATGGGGCATCCACAACTTCTCTGGGCAGCCTGTGCCAGCGCCTCACCACTCTCTCAGGGAAGAATTTCTTCCTGATGTCCAACCTAAACCTCCCCTCTTTCAGATTCATGGCATTAACATTGAGCAGGAGAAGGACCATGTGGTTCTCTTTCCAAATGACAAAGACTGCAGGGTGGAAGAGAGCTGACCTCCTTCATCCAGCATTGCATAGGGTAATACTTGTTATCTATGCTCTTTTTTCTGTCTCTGTGGGTGACAATATACCATTTCAAGTATGATGATCCCAGCTTGAAACCTCAGAGAAAATACCTGCGTAGGTTATTCCTTCAGTACTATAGCATGCTGATGGGGTAGTCGTTCAGCAGATAGACTCAGTGTGCTAAATCCCAACAGATCAAAGATGGAACTGTAGGTTGCTACAGAAGAAGTGCATCATCCCACCCAGTATGTGGCCAGCTCTCTGAGTACACCTGTATCAGCCCCTGGGGAAATGAGGTGGCCTTTCTTTGTCATTTCTGGGTGCCTGTAGTTGCTACACATGGGCTGGGAGCCTCTCCACTGAGACCAGGGCAGGTCTGTACACACAGGGGTGGGCCCACAGCCCCCAGGCAGCCCCAGGTGAAGCAGTAGCAGAGCTGGGATGCTCAGGTGCTCCTGAGGTTACCTGGCTGCTGAGTGCAGAGCTCTGTGCCTCAGGTTGTGTCTGCTTGCCTAAAATCTTGCCACACCACTGGTTTAGGTGGACTTTGGTTCATCTCTGGCCTTTGGCTTCTTCCCTAGCACTGGACTTGAGGGTATTTGAGCTGCACCACACTATGTAAAACAAGGTGCACAAGAGGCATTTTCTCTGTAAGCTAACAGAGTCAAATATTGTGGGCAAAATCAAACATCACTTTCTCATTTCTGGGCACTGCACATCAGAAACTACACTGGAGACTGGTGGGTGAATTTCTTGCCAGTGGGAGATGCTTTGTGCTCTCCATCAGCCTTACAGCCAGCCAACTTAAAGGTATCATTTGTTTTTACTCACATCCGCAATGTGCATCTAATCTCACATCACGGTGAACTCCACAGTGTGCTGAAATCATGTGGTTCATCCGGAAAACTCCCTCATGCACGTGCTTATTCCTCCAGCTAAAAATATCCCAAAGCAAAACCTCTGAAATGGCACCCTCCTCTGGCTCAGCCGCACCCACAGCCAAACACACTTATCTGGCAATTGCAGCAGCTCTAACGGAGCAGAAAATGGCAGGAAACTCCATAACAAAATAAATAGGATGGTGACGGACAAGTGCAAAGCTCTGGAGATCCCAATTCCTGTCACCCGACCACAGCGTATCAAATGTCAAGAACCATCTACTCCAAAACAGAGGCCGGGCTGCATTCCTGCCCCTTGGCCAGATGGGTTCAGCACACGGTGCTCTGCTTCTCACTAAATCACAGCAGTGAAAGCCCTCCTACGGGGCCAGCCTCAGAACTAAAAAATTCCATTTACAACACTTATACTCTATGGAGGTAACCCTGAGGACACCGACACTTTCAGCACTCACATGGTTTCCGTAGGGATTGCCATGAAACAACAGAGTGCTGGGCTTGGCTCTCCCTGCTGTAATGAGGTAGAGCACATATTATTCAGAAATTTATACATACAGGTCAAAGTTTGACAGTTCCCAGCGTTCACTTATTATGTGTCACCCTATGGCAGAAATATGAGGCTCTAAGTCTCCTAGCAAACTGCATGAGTACTTGGAGCTAAGTCTAATTGAAGGCCAAAAGCTATGTGTGGCTGCCCACTGCATGGGCTCTCTGGTGGCAACTGCTTGAAGCAAGACTCTGCCTGGCTTCATGGTACACTTCTTGCTCTCCTCTGTGCAGGTTGTTTCATGCATTTTGAAAAACCTGCACCCAAATGGAGTTCCCACAAGCTTGATGCTTTACCATCTCTTGTAGCCTCAAGAAGATGTTGTTTCACCAGGAAATGGAGCTTCCCTCAAAGTCTCTAAGATCCTTTTTAATGCAGGCAGTACTTGTAAAGCACATTGAGATTTGTCTTCAGGATAGATCAAGAACAGCATTTTTTTTTCCACCTTCACATGGGATTGCATTCACAAACATGCAAGCACAAGTCCACTTGCAGTGCTGAGGCTGAAGGACTTGCTCTGAGCAGCACAGGAAGATGGTAATGGCTCAGACTCACCTACCTCTAGCCCCAAAGCTTGTAAGAAGCAGCAGTAAAATTTACTCTGAAGGAAAGTAAACAGAAGACAGAAGGCATTTCAAGTGATTTATGCAATGCAAGACACAAAAAAGTGAGAAAAATATGCAGATGTTTCTCACCACTCTTGTGTTTGTAGGATTTCTGTTCCATCTTGACATTTCTGTTGGAAGAACAGCATCATGCCAAGATAATGAACTTTAGTGAAAAAAAAAGAGACGGCTGTGTGACCTCATGACATTTTATGTCTCAAATACCATTGAGTTATGTGGGGACATACGATTCTTCTTAAAATTCATCTCAGTTTTTTAAAATATGTGTCATTTCTTAATTCCAATTATTTCACGATTTCAAAAGCCCCAGGCTGTTACCAACAACACTAGCTGGCTTTAGTCAACTTTGACACTGCCAGAAGAAAGTAAGTTCCTCTCCAGAATCTCTTTTCCTAGAACTTTTCAACTTCAAGAAGTTTGCTGAGCAACAACAAGGGTTTTCAAATTGGTGATACTAAATTTAGGCAGCCAACTTCATGGTCACGGTATGATCTGGAGAGTTGAAGGGGCACTTTCTACATCACCTCCTGTGATGGGAAACTCCAAGGCACAGAACAGCTAGGAGCACCTCTCTCTTTGGTGAAATATCTCAGATAAGTGGAAAAGATCAATTTAATAACCTAGATTGCCCTAAACTATTAAGTCAGATTAAAATGTCCGGCCCCTCCCACCCACAGAATTTAGGGCATTTCATATTCCTCGCTTGGCCTTTTGCAGAGACAGGGGCCATCTGCACACCCTGGGCCCTGTCCAGCTTCACACTTCCCAGTGCCTCAGTGTAGTGATGTTCGGGTTTGGTGGTTTGGCCCCCATTTAATTTCAAAAGATGTAAAATGAAGTGATTTTTTTTTTTCATTTGGCCTATTAAGCTCTCCATATTTCTAAATTACCATGTCTTTGCATGTGTTCTCTGTAGAGCTGCCAGTCAACGTCAGATGATGTGTATAAATCAAAACTCTGGTTATGTTCTGATAGCATTATATAGACTAGCAGAAAAACACAGGTGAAATAGTGTCAAATCTACATGAGATTTTTTTTCTCCCTTTTTAAATTGAGACATCTGTCTAATCTCAGTACTTCCCAGTAAATGAATTTAGGCACCTCAGAAGCTTATCTGAGCTTGATGTTAAAGAAAAACATTTCTATGGGCACATTTGTACCTGTCAGCACTTACTGTAGAGTTCTCTCTCTATATATTAACATGAGTGACATCAGGATGATTAAAATGATTGTTAATGTTCACACTGCTTTAGCACCCATTTTACCCTATTTTGAAAGGGAGACTTTCCTTGAACCCAAGCGCAAGTGGGTATTAGATCATTTTTCAGAAACTTTGTGGAAACCAGAGAAGGACAAAGTCAAAGAGAAGCAGATGCAGCAATGCACACTGCACAGGATTACGGATATATACATCTGTCTATATGCTGGACTGATAAGCTTTCTTTGAGCTGTTTTTGCAAGGCAGTTATTTAATGCTGAACAAAAGTGCAGCTAAGACTCTCTTTCGCCCACACCTAACCGCATCCGTACTTGAACGAAATGCTTTCAGTGCACACCAAGTCCACTCAAAGACATCTCAACCTTGACGTTTTGTTTTCCTTTACAAAACTCGACTTCTTTAAAACACCACTTGCCTGGCATGCTCCCACGCGAAGCACAGTTGTCAGAATAATAATTAACAGGCTCTCATTAATTTGGGATCAAACAGTACCCCCTAATGTAGTGGGGACGGAGCAATGTGATCCCTTAAAGAGAGGCGTATGCTTTTCTTACACCTCGTGGCATCTAATCTGCCGTAGCCATTAGGCACCGAGCTGACCGTAAAGGCCTGTATAACATTGAGTCAAGGACAGTTAATGGATGCCGGAGCACAAACAAGAGTGCTCCAAGCATGTCAGTCAAGACTAACCTGAGGCAAAAACATCAAAATGCAGGTTGGAGTTTTGACATTCCTGCAGGCTCTGTACGCCTCGCCAGCGAATTTTTAAAGTCAATATCCCCCTTCTGCTTGCGAACACTTTCTATCTGATGAGTAGCAGTAATGTGGATCTGATTGAACTGTGACTAAAGTATTACTTAAAAGGCTGCTTTGGATGTGTGTGCGCGCGTGTATTTTTTTTATAAATGTCTGTGATAACAATAAAGGCAGTTTACACAGATTATCACAGGCTGTGTCTCTAGACTTCAAGGTTATATGATTAGGAAATTAGAAAAGAGATGAGATTAGAAAAACCACAGAACATTTTGAAAAAGAAAGCTTTTTACAAATTATCTGTGTACTGAATTTGCACAGAATCTGAGAGATAAATCTTCTCATATTTGGAAATGGATAAATGCTACAATGTAAATAGAAGGAACCGGCTTGGGAGCGCTCGCCTGGCAAAAGTTCAAAAAACATATTAAGTATTCTAATTCGCTTAAAGCTTACTTATAAAAAAATGCATATTGTGATATAAAATGTAATGATTTCTGCATGGAAATGTAATGAGCAATAATAATTGATCTGGATGAGCACAGCACACTGTTAGGAAGTACAGTCCCTTTGCCTTCACATTTCACATTAAACATTTATTTTCTTTTCCCCCTCTGCTCAGTGGAGTGAAATGATTAAGGCAAAATGGATGTAAAATGTAAGCCAAGATTGTACCTAATATTGGGCAACAAATGTGAGCACGGAGGGTGCCATAAAATTGGGGTGGTGGCAGCAATAAACACACTTCCTATTACTGGAAAAGAAGGTGTGTTTTCAAAGGGAAATTATATTAACTGAAGTGGTACATTAGTATTTAGAAGTCCCAACAAATTTTCCAAGTAAGCTATAAAACTTGATTAATTTAGGAAGACAACATTTTCATGCATTCTTTGGAGAGTTTCTGATACTGTACTCGTGGTGCACAATTTGTCAGGGGTCATTTTGCCATTAGAGCATGTCAGTGGGTGAGCCATTTGATGTGTTTTTCATTTGTCTTGTGACCTTTCACTTGGCACTGTCCCGTTGTTTCTTTGGTTGTAACTTTTTTAACCTTTTCATTTTCCTGGACTTGATATCACATGTATTCCAGAGACACGGCAGCACAAATATTCTGCATTAACTGCACACACTTTGGGCATATTTTTTTCTCTGCCTCTTGGCTTTGTGTAGCACTGTTATGTCCTGTTAGGCAGTTATACTTCAGACAGGTGTATTCAACAGTGGAGAAAATGTTACCTCAAAAGTGCATGGCTTGTTAAGAGCTCAGGTTTCTCTGGGCCCTTTAGGAATGCACAGTGCTATGCAAATAAATGGGTAATAAATTTCTAAATAATTTTCTTCCAACAAAAATAAAGTTGGAAATTCTTTAGCTAAACCTCTACATACAGCCATTCTTTCTTTACTTGAAGAACATCTGTTTGTTGCTGATTCTTTTTTCGTTTTAATGTTTTACATATGACTGTTAACACCCAACTTTCATCAGATCCCTCTGCCAGAGCAAAAGGCGTTTTTTACTTTAAATGTCTGTGATAATAGTAACGACATTTCACGCAGATTATCACAGGCCATGTCTGAATGTCCAGTAGGTTTCCACTGAACCCAGTGTTCACACACCTCTCTTTTTCCAGACCAAGGCCTATGTAGTGCAATGAAAGAAAAAGAAATGAAATTATCAAATCCCAACTGCAATTTTCTACAACATCATGTTTTTCTCTCTTGCATGAGACTTAGCGTAGTCTAATGATCTCATGATAATGTCATGGCAACTCTGTGGAGCAGAGACTGTATTAAGATGTCATTCTGATGGCAAAATGATGGCAATTCAACTCTGCAGAGACTTTATGACAAACGATGGCAAAACAAACTCAATACAAGTCTATACAGAGCACATTATCATGTCAAGAGAACAGCATAATCTAATAGATCTTTTCTATCTCTAACTTCTGTGAAAGCAATGCTGATACCTGCCTATGAGAGCAGAAGTCCAATATTAAAGCAGCTGTGATACAGATTCAGTATCTGTTCTTACCTCCTCTCTGAAGTATTGTTTATGAACTCCGGTACTGCCTGAGCATATTAAAATGCACTAGGCCTTTTTATCTTAGATTTTTTTACAATGGGTATCTTTGTCTTTCATCACCTAATTAAAAGAGAAAAGAAAACACCAGAAAAATTCAATGGCTGCCAAGCGAGCAGCAGCAGGGAGGTACAGTTGTAACCTTGAGCCTGTTGTGACAACACTTTGGGGTGACGCTGGTCTTCGAGATGCTGCAAGCAACCCCCAAGCCTCAGGGGTGTGTAGGAAACCAGGGCACCCCCCTTGACTCCATTCTTGGTGCCAGGGTTGGGAAGCATCCCACCATGCTGCTGTGTTGCTGACACCTAGGTGGTGTGAGGGGACCAGGATGGCGGCAGGAAGCCTCTTGTGAGCAGGGTCATAGGATGTCGTGGAGGGTTGTGGGTGCCTGGGGGCAGTGGGGACCCGGCTACACAGCTCCATCACAGCCACGGGAGATTCTGGCTTGAATCTCTTTGCTGTTTGATCCAGTTCATCACAAGACTCAGCCATATGGGTCACTGTGATCTGATTAAATTAAGGATGCTACAGAAGCCTTAAACCTGAATTTCCTATTTTAATTTGAATGTTATTTTTTTTTTTATGTTTAGTTAATAGTCATAATCATGTAGAGTGTGCTAGTCCATTACCACTATGTTAATGGCCAGCTAATACTCAGAAGCCCTTGGCATTGCCTTGGGGCTTGAATTCCCAGATGGTCATTAACTACCTAATAAAAGACCACCACATCATACATAATTACTTAACATCTTGTACTTGAAAACATATTAAACAAAGTGAGCTTTTAAATATTTAGAAATAAATTACATTAAATAAATGTTGTTCTTGGTAAATAAATTCAGAGGTGGGGATGTACTATATGGAATTAAAATCTTGCTGCTGCTCCCTCATGACTCAATTGGTTCAGCATGCAAAATGAAAACACTCAGTCCATTTGCAAAGGGGCATTTGGCATATCAGTGATTCATTTCCATTTAATGCTGCTCTTTAATACTAAGGGATATGTGGCAGAAAGGTGTTGCTTTTGCTTTTCTTTTCATGTTGGGTATGTTAATTAAAGTTATATGCCAAAGTATGTTGGTATCTCTTCAGCTTAGGTAAGGAAATGGTGAAGTTTGTGCTGTGTTTCTGAGAATGTTCCTTCATTCAGGAAACAAAAGTCATCTGCAGGTACCGTCCCTGCACCTTCTGTCAGCAGCTTTAATCAATAGTTTTAATTGTTTGTGTTGATTCCCACTTCCATTTTCAATGGTTAAATCATGATAATTTAGAGTGAGCTGGATCAGACAAGGTCACAGCCATATATATTAAAAAGCCAGAGCTATAGACATATAAAAAGTGTGTAGCTTTAATCATAGAAACCAACACGATCAGACATGTTAATGCTGTTCTCCTTTGCAAGTGTTGGTAAGATGCGCACTCATTTATCCACAAAGCAAACGGAGCACACGCCACAACCCTTCCCCACAAGCCTCCAACCCATGGCTTGCTTTGCAGACATAGGAGCAGTGTCAAAGTGTACATCCTGGGGCACAACACTGTCCCTTGTGAGTGGTGAGTGCTGGTTGCTTTCCAACCAAGGGAGCATTGGGCTGAGGTTAATGGCTCATTTTGGATTGGCCACGAAGTAGACTACTACCTTCTACCAGCCCAGCTGGATTTAAAGCAGTGACATCGCAATGAAAGCGTCTGCATCACTCTGCCACTCCCCGAGCCACACAATTCCCCTCTGAGCACATTTGTTTGTTAAATTTCTTTTGAAGTTAATGGCAGGATGTGGCTCTGTGTTTGTATTTTTACAGGCTTTGTAATTACTTGCTGAATATTTTGAGGGGTCAGAGAAGGAAACACAGGTAGATTTGCTATTGCACAAGTCGATGGCTTCCAGTTTGTGTTCCAGGTGGTATTTGGTGTTGTATATGGATCCTGGTTCTTGGGTCCATTTTGGGAGAGTATGAGGCTTCTGTATGTACATTATCAAAATAGCCTTCACAAGAGTGTAATCAATTATCCTCTGTTTTCTGGTGCTAGCTAAGAAGAATTCAGCAGGCACTGAAACTGAGACTTTTGCAGTGCCTGGAGGAGATGGGCATCCCATAGCTCTTTGCTGTGACTACCAGGGCAAGCAGCCATCTCTCCTGTGTGGCAGTCCCCTTGCATTATGCCAGATGGCCTGCAAAGGCAGCACATCTGAGATGCATGTCCTGCATCAGTCCATACTACTGCATGACCCAAACCTCAGAGATCCAGTTACTTCCTGCTAAATATGACTAAAGCCAAGTATTTAATTACCAGACACATGCTCTGATTTTCCAAAGTGCAACCTGTTCAGCTGATCCCACAGGGTCCCAGGGAGCCGCTGGGCTCTGCACACTTCCCTGACCTGCTTCCTTCCCTGTGTACCCAAGAGAGGAATGAGGTTCCAGCTTCAGCCACTGAGGAACAGATTTCTGGGACAATGAGACCTCAGCGAGATTTAAACATCAAACCTGCTGGGATGATTTTTGAAGACCACATTCATTTCTCCCCCATAGAAACAGTGCCGAAATACTTCTGCAAATCTTCTAATTCAGCTGAAAAAATTGTAGGCCTGATATCTTCCACAGGGAGAGAGTATAACTTTACCAACAACAAGTGATGACTCCACAAGAAATAGAAATCTTAATAGTGTCTACATCCATATAATTTATCACTGAGAGAGATCGTGCTTTTGTCATCTAGAAGGGTACCTCCCGAAGTAGTCCATTGGGCCAAATCCTTCTGTTGGTTTCTCTGAATTAATGAAAATATTTAGAAGAGAGCACATAAGGATTTCAGCATGCTATATTACATACATTAATTTTCTTTGCGTTCCTCTGTTGTTTCTGTGGGGCCTTCTCATGGGAATGCATAACCAAAAACTCTTGTAGGAGGAACAGAGAGAAGGCAGAGAGCATTCAGGAGCAAGGTGCACACTAGAGACAGCTCCCAAGTCATTTCCAAATTCTAGCAAGAACCTACAGACGAGTTACTGAAATCAAAGGGCACTTCAGTATAGAACGGTGAGATAGGTGCCTTTGCTAACTGGGGAAATACTCTTCATATGTGAACTGGTTAACAGGAAGCAAAATATTGCAACTGTACACAGAAAGCCAAACTCCCCTACAGAAAAGAGGGGTTTACTGATATTTTTCAAAAGGTCTTGATGCTGACCCAGCTTTACAGTTCAGGAAACTGAGGCACAGTGTGGCTATGTGACTTGCTTCAGCTCATCCCTGCATGCAGTTATAACTTTGCCTGTGCTTTCCCTGGCCCAAGGACACAAAAATGTCATATCCTTGAGGATCTAAACTGCGTTCCATGCTTCAAGATACTTGTCTGGTATATTCACTTGGATGTTAACTTAAGCAGTGGACATTCATCCAACTAAAGCCTTTAGCAGTAAAGTATCTCCAAAAGAACTGCATCTCCTACAGATTGATTACAAAGCTGCTTGCTAACACGTGATGATGGAGAACATCATTGACAGAGCCAGTGAGTGGGCTGGCAAGACCCATTTCAGTAATGACATCAGGATCACCCAACAGTTTGGGTTGCATGGAACACCCTGTGCACCCATGCAACTCTAGGACACAGCCCATTTCCACCACACACATTGGGAAGTGGGCTCAGCATTACCCCAACTAGTACCTGGTTCTGCTCAGGAAACCACCCTTTTTGCTGCTCATCTGCACTCCCTTGCATCACATCTATGACACTGCTAATCTTCCACTTAGAAAGAATTGATGAGGTTTTTTTACTTCTAGGATCTGGGGTATGGATAGGACTACCTGGATAGGTAATTTTATTTATTTATGCATTTTAGCTCTGGAGAATTTATAATGAATTTTAGAAGATTATTTCTGCTTGTAATCATTCTTGAAGCCATTGTTGCAGATTTTGCAGCCTACTCTTAACTGTGGAGATCCCTGAATGAGCTAATTGCGGAACATCAGCATTCATCTTTCTCCCGTAGAAGACCATAAGGATCAGAAAATCTCACTTATGGTTCTAGATTTTAACTTCACAAAAGGACACGACTTGCCAATTGATTCCCTAAGCTGCTGTTTGGGTTATGAATAGAACTACACTGCTCTTCTTTGTCCCCAGTGAAGTGCAGGAAGCAATGAGCATCCATAGCATTTTTCCCTTTCTTAAAATAAGTTGTGGTTATTTTCAGGTTTTGATCACTATCGTTTCAACTTTGGACTTTTATTAAAACTGTTTTGAGTTTGGCACAACTGGAGTTGCAGATAGAGTTGGTAGATAAACACACCTTCTGAATGGTCTTAATATCAAAAGTGGATAAGAGAAATGGCAAGGTATTTCATCTATGAAAATTTCTCATCCATAAGATTTGCCACTTACTGCTGATAATCCTTTCAGTCTCCAAGGGTCAAAAGGTGAAAATGATTGAGGTACCTTTTGCTATGAATATTTCACGAGCTGCATATCTCTTTTTCATGGAGATCTATGTGCTGACTGAGGGCTTCTTCAGGATGAGTCCTTAGTTGACTGATGAATACAAAACACCTCTCAAACAAAAGGCATTCAAGATTAGCGGAAGACAAGACAGCCTACTTTAGTTTCTGTGAGCAGTACCTGGAGTATCAATGGAGATAAAACACTGAGTGACAGGTAACTGAAATACAGAATAACACAATATATTGTTCTCCTATTGATTGGGGAAATAATGAGGAAGTTAGTAAGTCACGGTAATGTCACAGACAGTGATGAACTTCGGAAAACTCAAGGACCAGAAAGTAACATGAAACAAGGAGCAAAATGAAGATAATATTTGGTTACAGTACAGTTCTCAAATGGTAGTGAAACACATCCCTTCGCCTTTGAGTATGCATGGTTTTTAAAATGAAGACAATGGGAAGAAATTGCTGGCTGAAACAATATAGCTATTTTATTTTACTACAGACAGTAATGTGAACTTCTTGGAAGACACATGAAGACACCTTCTTTCACCACACTATTGCAGCCGGGCACATTTAGAGGCTATGAACCAAAATTATCCTCTCTATGCACAGCCTTTCTAGTGTCATATCCTGCAAGGCCCTGTGGTAATTGAACATATTCAGTACCAAGAATCAACCATTGTTTCACTGCGGCATTGAAGTTTCAAAGCCAATCCCTTTGAAGAGGCTACTCATTCAAAAGAGAAGAAGCACCTTCGCAAAACACACATGGAGAAAGTTTTTTTTTCTTCTCACACTGAGACAGGTCTTGGGAAGATTTAGCCTGCCTATCTCTGTAATGCAGGGATGCTCCCCACTTTTATGTAGCGCTGCACAGCACCCTGTTCTCCTGGCACCCACAGCCTTTACTCTGTGCTAAATGGAAGGCAGGCCAGTGTAAATAACCGTGCTGGCCTCTCAATGCCTCCAGGACTTCTCTGTTCAGATAATTTTATAAGCCGCTCAATGCCACTGCCCTTCTGTCACTTGAACAGAACAGAGTTCATGTTGGCCACATGTATTTTCTCTAAAGACAGGAAAAATCCCACACAAAGTAAGAAACTCTCTTGCTTTTATTTGAAACGAGGCATCCGAATTTTAAATAAAAACAAAATTACATTTTGCTTCTCCTCCACTTTTCAAATAGTTTTTTTCTTATTCTTCTTGATGAGTTTTCTTCCCTCTAGCAAGGAGTTGCTCAGAAAATATTCTTATGAGTTATATTTCTAGGTGCAATCTCTAAGAGTCAGAAAGAATTGCATTGCCCTAATGCTGGACTTGTTTCAATGGCTTCACCGTCACAGCATGAACGTTTCAGATGGGTTCAAGACCAAGAGGGATGTAGCACCTACTTTCAGTGAGTTTTCAGCACCTGCTTTTTCAGCACCCGTCTGCCTGTCCATGATTTCCTTCTCCTGAAAATCAGGCAGGGGTTGAACAGGGATGGGGGCAGGCTGTGCCCCCAGCTCCTGCCTACATTCCGCATCTAGGGGCTGGAATCACACACCTGTCTGAGCCCTGCAGCTTACAAATGCTTTTGGGTCCAACCACTCACAGAAAGCCTCATCTCTGAAGAAGTCCAGGTCAAGGTTGCAGACTCTGAATCCTATTTGATTCCCTCTTCTGGTATGAAGCAATCAAAAGGATTGTTATGTTTGCATTATACTGGAACACAGAAATGTCATGGTAGCTGGCCTGGTAATGTAGGATTAATGTAGATGTCCCCCAGGGGTCCGTCTTGGGACCAGTGCTCTTCAACATCTTTATTGACGACTTAGACTGTGGGATCGAGTGCACCCTCAGCAAGTTTGCTGATGACACCAAGCTGAGTGGTGCAGTTGATCCCCCTGAAGGAAGGGATGCCATCCAGAGGGACCTGGACAGGCTGGAAAAGTGGGCCCACGAGAACCTGATGAGGTTCAACAAGGCCAAGTGCAAGGTGTTGCACTTGGGTCGGGGCAATCCCAGGTGTGTGTACAGATGGGAGAAGAACTCCTTGAGAGCAGCCCTGCGGAGAAGGGCTTGGGCGTCGTGATTGACGAAAAGCTGGCCATGAGCCGGCAGTGCGCTCTTGCAGCCAGGAAGGCCAATGGCATCCTGGGCTGCATCAAGAGAGGGGTGGCCAGCAGGGAGAGGGAGGTGATCGTCCCCCTCTACTCTGCCCTTGGAAGGCCTCACCTGGAGTACTGTGTCCAGGCCTGGGGCCCCCAGTACAGAGGGGATGTGGAGCTGTTGGAGCGGGTCCAGAGGAGGGCCACCAAAATGATCAGAGGGCTGGAGCACCTCTCCGGTGAGGAAAGGTTGAGGGAGTTGGGATTGTTCAGCTTGGAAAAGAGAAGGCTCCGGGGAGACCTCATTGCGGCCTTCCAATACTTAGAAGGAGCTTACAGGCAGGAGGGGGACTGACTTTTTGCACGGGTGGACAATGGTAGGACAAGGGGGAATGGGCTAAAACTGAAAGAGGAGAGGTTTAGGTTGGACATCAGGAAGAAATTCTTCCCTGAGAGAGTGGTGAGGCGCTGGCACAGGCAGCCCAGAGAAGCTGTGGCTGCCCCATCCCTGGCTGTGTTCAAGGCCAGGCTGGATGGGTTCCTGGGCAGTTTGATCTAGTGAGCTAGTGGCTGGCAGCCCTGTCCACGGCAGGGGGGGATTGGAACTAGATGACCTTTGAGGTCCCTTCCAACCCAAGCCATTCTGTGATTCTATGATTCTATGATATTCAGGCTGCAATGCCCTCCACTCTGCAAATATAATAAACGTGTTGCAATTAAGCTCCATCAAGTTTACCCAACTACCTGGTAGCATTTGAAAAGCTACTTCCACAAAGTCCAGACTGAAGTGTGGGATGCTTGTGACAGCAGAGGGTGCAAAATGGAGCACTGGTTCCAGGATCAAGATACATCTGCTCTTCCAGGCAAAGAGCTGGTATAGCTGCCTTCAGAACACTTCAGCACAGGGCACTGGAAGTGTATGAGGTATGTAATCAAGGTAACGAGCCTACTCTTCCAAAACTGGCCTTTACATGCTGTTTCAGGTAGTTCCTTCACAGACAATTGCCCCCAAGATCCTGTGTACCCTCATGTTCCACAAAAATAGGACTTTCTCTGCTAAATATATTAGGAAATGCCTATTTATTCAGTATCTCCAGTGTGAGTCACCTTTCATGCCATTAGTGACAATGCTATTAAGCTGAAAAACATCTAATCATGAAGGTCCTGATTCCTGCAAGATACCCTCTATCTTGCAAGCAGTCATGAGGCAATCCATGATGCCTATCTGCAGTATGTCGGTTCTTCCCTGAGAAAGACCCAGCTGGAGACTGGGGTTCCAGCAGGGAATATGAATCTGAATTCTGAGAACACCTGCAGGACACAACTCTCTGCTGCCTACATGGAGCTGCGTCCAGAAGCAAAGGTTTTTGTGCTGGGGTCTAAGTATGTGCCACACGATGTAAATTGCCCTTTAAAAGAATGGTTGTCTTGTCCTTAATGGGAAGTCTATCCATCCATCAATTTGTTAATAAAAAGGTGATGTGGTAAGGAGAATCTAATGACCAATAATCCCCTGTAAAATAATGTCACTGTGCTCAGGTTCAGGTTTGCTGGCTGCAAAACATTTGCTACTCATTTTCTGCCCCTCTGTTAGTGGATAAGAGAAAAGTAGGGGAATTTGTTCCTTAATGTAGGATATGCATCTCATGCCATCAGATTACATCAGGTTCATCAAGTCATGCTTATATAACTTGATTTTAATTTATGGGTTTTATTGTTGGCAGGTTTCTGAGATTATTATTTGATTGAACGTCTGTTGAACGCCTGTAAAATATCTGTTAGTTTGTAAATGGACTCTAATGGATTACACTGCTTGATTCTTTTCTTATGGAGCTCTTCACCTTTGAATGGTATAGTAGAAAAGTCACATCTTGCTTTGACGGCACACAGCATCAACTATAATAACTATATGTCAGAGGCTCTAGCACTGTAGATACAATCTGCTTAAAATCACTGTACATGTTCCCAAGGAGAATTCCTTCATATGCAGGACAGCTTCAACAGTACAACACATTACTGGCTATAGTTTCACATATGTATTCATTTTTTTTCTACTTTACTTATTACATTATTTATTGTATCAAAATTTTTACAACAGCTTTAAAGATGTTTTTTTTTTTTTTTTTTTGCACCACCTGGTATGTCTCACCACATCCTGCTTGCCCCAGAGCTGCACGATGCATCCTCTGGAGCTCAGTGGTCCTCAGCCACTTTTTCATCACAAGCCTTCCAACCTCACCAAGCAACTCAAGGAGAGATGGTTGTTACTCACGTTGTGTAACAGGTTCACAACTGCATGGAGCTTGGGCTGCTTTGTCCTGCTGCTGCCAGCTCTTTGGGTGAATTACTTAGCTGCTCCCAGCCTCCATTCTGTCAGCAGAAATAGAGAGGTGAGAGTGATAATCCAGCACTAGAAAGCATTTCCACCACCACTAGTGGGCAAACACTAGGAAAAGCTACTTAATGTGAGAAAAGAGTTGTGCAAGTAACAACATTGGAACTGGACTGCATCACAGCTGTTAAGGGAGATCTTCTTTCAGGTTATGACGGACAGAAAAACAAAGCAGGAGGAAAAAAACTCTACCAAATATTTTTTAATCTGTTGGCAATTTTCTGACACTCATTGGTCACATGTTTGGAAACATTTCCTAAACATGGCTACATTGGTGATGATCACTAGGTCCACAGAAACATTGCATATTTTGTGTTTGCAACCTGCAGTTGTCCCTGGGTCCAGCTGACCACTCTGAGCTGTGGGCAGACTCACTGCATGACCATGAGGCTCGGCGTGCTGTGAGGATTGTCAGCTCCTCTCTGGACCAGAAGGGACTCCAGCCCTGCAGAAAAATACTTGTACCAGCACCAGTTTCCCCAGTTCTCTCCACTGTGGAAAATTAGCACACAGTTGCAGAAAAATCTGGTTGGCCTTGAGGCAGACAAGTTACCTGTCCTGGAGGAAGGCACCAGATGTCAGGAGATTCAAATAGAGATGCTGCTACTCAGAAAGCAGCCTGTGACAGCTCATGCTTATATTCCTTGTCTGCTCCAAGCCCATCCATATTGAAAAAGAGCTGAGCTCCTGCCCTTCATCTTACAGCGCTTTCCAGTCCATTGGATCCCATGTGTTTCACCCCACACCTCATGCACGGACACAATGACAATGTCTGTGCTCACTCTGCCACTACCTCACCCCCGTTTAGCTGGTGAGCTGGCACCATCTGGCCCAAACAGACTCCTAGAGACATAGAACATCCTGAGCTGGAAGGGTCCCACCAGGAATATTGAGTCCAACCCCTGACCCCACACAGCACCACCCAAACCCAAACCCTGTGCCTGAGAGCGGTGTCCAAATGCTCTTTGAACTCCAGCAGCTTGGGGCTGTGCCCACTGCCCTGGGGAGCCTGTTCCATGCCCACCACCCCCTGGTGCAGAACCTTCTCGTAGCCCGCAGCCTGACCCTCCCCTGACGCAGCTCCATGCCGTTCCCTTATGTCCTGTTCCCAGAGAGCAGAGATCAGCACCTGCCCCTCACTCCCCTGTGAGGGGGCTGTAGGCCACCGTGAGGCCTCCTCTCAGTCTCATTCATCTGTGACACAAGATGTCCTCACCTGAGCAATATTTAATGGGCAGCGTGGCTGTGAAAGGAGCACATCCCCAGCACTGATGTTTCATGGTGTCAGTGCTGGCAGCCAACCCAGGGAAGAAGTCAAAGCATTGAGCACCATCAGTGGTGGCACTGGCAGCTCTGCCTTCTCTTGTGTGGTGTCACTGTGGCCCTGAGAAGAACTGCTTCTTGCACAGGCTATGGAGATCTGCATGGCCATACAGATCAAATCAACACAACAGTTCCCAAATTGTCTCTTTGAGCAAGGCAAATACACCCAGGATGAGATGCCATGGCTCAGACCTCAGCAGTGACACTGTCAAAGTACATAATGGGTCCTCATAGGTCTTTCTGCTTACCTTGGCTTCTTCACATCACACCAGATGCCAATGGGCCCAAGACAGTCCCCAGAGCTCACTGCAGTAAGGGGTCAACGTCTGTGCGGCCCCTTTCCCTCCTACACTGTCATCAGGAGGGTAGAAAGTAGCAGGGAAATCTTTGTGCTGGCCAGAGGGAGGTGGCAGTTGTGTGACTCCAGGCGGGCAGTGAGCAGAGGGCATCACCTTGGATATCCTGCAGGAAAAGCAACCAAACTGCAGAATTTAAGCAAAAGCAAGCTCCTCACTTCTGAGCTGTCTCTGTTCCCCAAGCCAGTTCAGCATAAAGCAGCAAAAGCCACAGCAATATCCAGCAATTTTCATCCAGGCTGAATTCTCCCTTGACAAAGCCCCCAGTCCCACAGGTTTTAGGAATTATAAAATGAACAATTTTGTCACTTGTAATTTTGCCTCTGTTATTTCAGTCCTAACTTTTCTATTGCCATTTTTAACATTGCCCACTTGTGCCTTGTGTATGTATAGAGACAAAAATTAGGAGAAAATATTTGGCAGTTCTTTTGTCTGCCCATGAATTTTCTGTAGCAGGACCCTCTTACCCTCCTCTGGGAGAAGAGGAGCTGGGGAGGGTGCTGCCGGGAAGCAACAGAGTACCAGAGCTACAGGCAAACACTGACACCCTCTTGGAACAGAATTATTATTTATACTGCTGGACAGTTTTCTTCTGTGAAACAACTGGAAATGATTTACCCCACAAACGTCTGGCTGTTGGCTGGGTAAGTAGCCAGCAAACACAAGAGGAGTCAGACCATGCCAGACTCAGCTAGCTGCGTGCAATCCATTGCCCATCCATCTGCAGCACATGATAGCCGCTGGTTTCTGTGCTCCAGACTGGTTGGGAGAGAGGTACTTGAAGGAAAGGGAAGCTGTTTCTCCACAGCTGAATGGTTTTCCAGCCTAGCTCTGCATCAACATGGTTTGCCTTCTGGTTTCTCAGATGATCCTAAACCTGACCCCCACCACATTACACCACTCATTTATTGAGTTAGAAGCAGTGTAGAAAATTTAGCTCTCATCTTCTTCTATATACAATAATCCAGAATGAAAGTGTCTTAGACAGCCTGGTGATCAGCTCCCGGGTGACCTTCCAGGTCTGGCACATCCTTCCTCCCTTCTCAGCTTTCATGGGTCTATTCTGCTGGCGGAGATGGGGGAGCCACATAGTGGGAGCACACATCCAACTGCAGGTGCAGAGGGGTGTCCTGAAAGCTAGTTCAGCCCCAGTGTGTGTTTTTAAAATAAAACACATCTTTTTTTTTTTTTTTTTTTTTTTTTCTGNCTTTTTTTTTTTTTTTTTTCTTTTTGTCTGGAATCCTGGAGAGGTGTGTTTTCTAAACTGAAACTCAGACTAGGAGGCAGTGCAATGCTTAGTGATGGTCAAAGAGGCACAGAAAAGTAGATCATTCAGATAAAGACAGACCTTCAGTGGAAATGAACTGTCCTAGCATAAAGCCACAGTCATGCAGGGGGCTATCTATTGCTTAGGCTTAAGCACACTCCACACTGGTTATATGACGTTCAGACTTGAAACATGTCAAGATTAGAACTCTGCTATAAATCCACATCAGAAAGTGAAGATCATTAGAGTCAAGTTCTCCTATACAACAGTGATGCAGGTCAAGGTGATCAAGGTTTTTATCCCTTCTCTGAAACCCATTTAGGTCAAAGCTGTTCTATATAATTTATCAGCCTTGAATTCCTTCCCTTCTTATGTGTGGTGGATGTTGCTAGGTTTTCTAGGTTTTTGCACTCCTAGCACAAGTGACTTTCCCTTTTGTTCCTCAGCTTTTTCAGATGTAAAAATGTACTAATGGTCCTTATCTGCTAGGACATCTGCTGAAGAAAGTACTTTTGTAGAGCTAGGTAGTGCTAGCAGTTCCCAGCAGGGACCACTTCTGCAGCAAACCCCCATGTTTGGGTCATGTTTGGTGGCACAAACAGTGCCATCCATCAGGGGACCCCTGTTGGCTAACACAGGGCCTGGCCGCGCAGCTCTCAGGAAGACTCTCCTTTGACTTCAGCAGGACTATCAGAGTATTGAGAAAATATAGCAGAAGACCAGGTTTGCTGTCTGGCATTTTGCATCTCCTCTCTGACAACTTTTGATTCTCCTTGAGCAGGGGGTTGGTCGAGACAACTTCCAGAAGTGCCTTCCCACCTCAGGCATTTTGCCGTTGTGATTCTGTGATTTGCCAACAGGTGACGAGGTCTGAATTGTGACCTGGAAAAATCTCAGAGGCAAAGACCTAGCCCATGGCTGTGTCTTGTGCAGATATTATGTGTCTGGAAACTCTCTGAAGTCTTTGGAGCCAATCATGACTCAGGTTGGTGAGGGCAGAGTCAGGCCCACAGTTCCCTTCCCTTTCCCTTCTTGTGCTATGCTCATTACACAGACTGAAATCAATTAATTCCAACAGAGGGAATGGGTTCCTGGCCTGTCTATAAGTCACCTGGTACATAATTATTCTGTTGCTCATGTTAACATCTTATCACATTATTAACACCGTCTGTGATTCCTCCACTTCAACAGTAGCCGATGCTCTCCTGGCTGCTCTACTCCTTGCAAGGAAGGCTCTTCTCTAGGCTTCACCACTGCAAACAACGGTTGCACGAGTGCTACATTCAATTAAAGGACTCCTGTGGCTCCAGCCTTCAGATGGACCGAGAGACCTAAAAGCATGTCTTTCTCTTGATTAGGCAGCTTTAAAGCAAATAGGATTAAGGAGAGAGATACCACAGAGAGGAAAAAAATACACGCATCTCACTGAAATAGTGTGGTGGGTGGACAACAACAACTTTCTGATTAATTAAAATAAATTTTTTAAGGACTGAACACAAAGCTAAATTTAGGAAAACAAATAGACCTCCTTTGAAAATTATGTTTGAATGAAACACATATTTTTAAATTCAGATCTGAAAAACATCACTGCAACCTGAATCTTTGAGGGACTGGAAATCAAAAAAAAAAAAAAAAAGTTAGCTATGGCTTGTGCGCTTTTTGTCTGCAGAAACAAAGAATTAATGGCCAACAAACAAACAAGCAGCTCAGAATCCCCCCTTTTTGACAAAGAAAACTCTTTGCTTATGACTGTTCTTGCTGGATTAGGAAACTAAAAAAAAAAAATCAAACAGGCAACAAATAATTTTACCATTATCAGGTAATATGTGTTAATTGCTCAGTTTATATACTCTGAATGACATACCATTAGAGACTGTGTATGCATTGTAACTAGAGCATTAATAAATTTAAAATGTGCCTATTAGGATGACAGCTTTGGAGGTGCAAAGGAATAACAGTTATCACTTGGCAGAAGCAGATCTCACCCCATCTGCCGAGACTTTGCATACATTTTCAGCTTCCTGAGCAATGATTAGGGCTGTCAGAACCTCTTTAACCTTCTAACTGCTGGTCCCAACTGGCCTTAATTAGAGACTAATGAATTCAGAAGATGCAGGCCGTGAGGAAAACTGCCTTGACAGTTTGTGTACAAATTAAGCACCAATTACTTCATGCATCTTTTGCATTGCTGATACAAG
Source organism: Alectura lathami (assembly GCA_013399715.1). Taxonomy (NCBI): domain Eukaryota; kingdom Metazoa; phylum Chordata; class Aves; order Galliformes; family Megapodiidae; genus Alectura; species Alectura lathami. Next base: position 232,918 of record VXAV01010252.1, on the reverse strand, counting down.
TCTCTGTTATTATTTTTGAATATGGTCATTTTAGCATAAACCGAGAACTTTGCTAATGTATTTTGTCATTTTTATGGCTCATCATAAAAAAAGGAAAGAATACCAGGAGGGTCATGAATATGTGAAATAAACTACTGTAGATGATAAAAAGAAATTCATTTCCCTCTAGGGAATATCTTCTAACATTTTTTCCCCTAATACCATATTATTATTATGATTAGTCACATAATGATCACAATTTAAGAAACAGACATAATACAGTACTCTGAATATTTTTATTAGGAATATAGATGCTGTTATTAGCACAGGAAGGAAAACAAAAATACAGGTAAGGGTATTTCAGTTCAGAGATCTCTGAAAATCTTTTACACCCACCCATGACAGCAAAAGATTACTAACACTGTAAGATTGGAAATAGGAGCCCAGGAAGTCATAGCTGTATGGTCAAGTAGTTTTGGGAGTTTAGATGTCTCCAGCTTCTCCCTCTTATCCACATCCTGAAGATGCAAGAAGTTCAACTTAGTATTTTTTTGAAAACTACTCCCCGGGCCAGCCTGCCCTTATAGCTTGACAGGGCACGGGACTATTCACCATATAGTCACTACACTTTGTGTAGTGGAAGTCTGAGAAGCTCCTGCCCTTGGTGCTCCTGCCAGATTCAGTGGGAGAACAAATGTGGCTTTAATGAAAAGGCTGCAGACCATTTCAGCTTGTGAACTGCACAGCACATTCGAGATATGTGTCCCCCCAAACAGACATACAGCCTTTCCTTCGCTGGCCATCTACGTCTTTCAACTTGGACAGCTTAATCTTTTCATTTCTGTTAACTACCACCATACTCCCCATTCCATTTAGTGCAATTTATCTCCACTATGCAAACCAAGATGTATTTCAAACCCCACCACAGAAATTCTCATGGCTGCACTGTCACAAAATCAAGGTCATACCAGGCTTCTCCCAGGGTGCCCTTGCTCTCCTTGCTTTGGGAAAAGGTCACCCCAGAGGCTCCGAAGGAGGGAAGCCAAAAGCCAAAAGGATGAATTTTCAGTGTAAAATGAAGTGTTGCCACTGGCATTCTAGGTTAGAGGGCTGGATGTGCGCTTTGTCATATGCAGATGTACAGAGCTACAGAAGAGCTAGAGCTGAAGTTATGAAGGAATTAGTCTTCCAGGAAGGACCAGGGACACATTCTGAAGTATATGGATATCAGGATATGGAAAAGGCCAAAAAAGCTTTCCTATGCGTCTCCAGTCAGAGGGAGGACTTCATCACCATTGTGTTCATCCACCCCTGCCTCGTAAGCGTTACCTTGAAATAAAGAAAGGACACAAGTCTTTAAGCAGAAGAATGAAGCCTCCGGTATTGAAAGCTTCAAAGGTGGAGGTACTCTGTGGGTAAGAAATAAGGTAGGAAGGAAATCTTTACCATGTAAATAAAATGGAGAGAATTAGAGCAAACTAGAAAATGTGAAGACAGACTTGATGACAAGTCACAAAGCCACCATCTGCAGGTCTTGAATGTCAGTTACAGAAAGACCCAATTAATATCTCACATGAAGTTTTGTCTTTGCTCACACAAAACCATAGATGCCCCTCTTGGTCTAGTCTCTATACTATGCAAGAACTTCCTCCACACAACTCTCTTGCATTTTATCAAAAGTAATTTTAAGCTTCCCTAATGAGGATGACCTAATGATCTAATGTGACAGTTTCCTAATTGTCCCTATCATTAAGTATTGGGGTTTTCTGTTGATAACCCAACATTTTCCTGCTTGTTTTTATAGCAGTACAAAATGTCTACAGGAAATACTGTCCTGTTCTTCTTCAAGCCAGGGTCCCACTATTATGTGTACACTTTAATTCCTTTCCACAGCCATTTATTTCATTTCCCATGCTCTCAGATGTTTGTTTGTTTGTTTATTCCTTTCACTAGAATTGCATCTGCCTTTATGTAAGCTATATATAGGTACATATGGGAAGGATATTTCAATAGTTAAGGATACTGGAGTGCAGTTATCTGCTCGGTCACAGGCTTAATTTGCAACCGTGGTTCATTCCCTTAAGGCTGTATTTTTATTGCATCAGTGTCCTGGAGCCACCAGTTTGTCCTAGTACCTTTGCAAGCTGGGTCCTGTTCTTCTACTTTCTCTCTCAGGCGAGGCACAGGCAGTAGGCACTTACCATGACACACCACCAAGTCTCTCCACTGCAGAGAGGCACTTCTCAAAACCCGTGTGGTCTCTGACTCTGTGGACTCACGGTTCTGGTCCTTTCCCTTTATTGCGGTTATCTTTTCTTGATCTTTTTCATTTCTCAGTGTCTTTCAGAAAAGGTCAGACCAATAATCCAGGCAGTCTCTCAGGTGCAGTCCCACCCAAACTGCCAAAAGCATGCCTTCCTCTCCTTTTATAAAGTATCCTTTTACATATACGACAGAGTAATTTCTTTACCTTGAAAATGTCTTATTTCATGAGCTGCTGTTCAATATAAAGTCCTCAGTAAAATGCTGTGTGTCTGTTTCCGGCAAGCAGACTTATCTCTGGCCTCTGTCTTGAAGAACAGGTCCTTGCTGCAGATTTCAGGACTACAAGACTGCTACTCTCTAGATGAAGAAACACTGTGACAGTGAGGTTTTCCATTGAAACTCACTTTCTGAGGTTATGAGCTGCCCTCCACAAGTGTTTTTAAAAATAAATCTAAGGTTGTGGCGCCGGCGCCTCCCTGATCTGACGTAGATTTTTCATAAATTTATTATTTGAATAGATTTTGAAAAGCCTCGTCCTATATCCATTGCTGTTGCTCATTTGTTTTTGCCACTTCTGATCACCCTTCCCTGGTGTCTTCTCCTTCAGCAACACTTGCACATGGAATGAATGCAGATTTGACACTGTCATCTGGGTTATCGTTATGCTGTATAAGGCTCACTCCTGTTTGTCACAGCTCTGAAAGCTCGTGATAGAAAGGATACTCAGAAGGAAAGAGAGGAAAGGTGACACAGCCCCTTTGTCTGATGCAAAGCCCTAGTGAGTGGTGGAGGTATGCCAGCTTTGACTTAAATCCTGCAGAGGTGAGCCCTATCTTGGCGCTGATGGTCAAAGTACATGGAGCAAAATGTTGAAGTATACACACGTGCTTGTGTGTGTGTGTGTGTGTGCGTGTCCAGCTGCACATAGGCCAGCGTGTCACCTGCTAGCAGCCAGTCCATCATGAGAACACGGGGTGAGAGCTGCTTGCAGCTCCTTAGAAAGCCAAAAACATCTGAGTCTGAATCCTTCCTTTCCAAGGAGGTGTAGGATTTCTGGCACAGTAATTCTCGCAGCTGGTTCCTGTGCACGGCCTTGTCACACCAGCATCTCACCTGAGATGCCCCAACCAGCTGGTCTTGTCCTCCTCACCATTACCACATGCCAGGCTGCCATACCTCTCTGGTGATGGCATAAAGCACACACCAGCCTCTGAGATGCTCAGCCCAACAGGAACGCCTCCTCCTTGGCAGCTCGGAAAGGAGTCCAAGATTCTGATTTTTTTCTTCACTTCTTTTTTTTTTTACAATAGTTGGCTTTCTCAGGTGGAGATATGGATATCAATTCTGCTTTCAAGCTTTATTCCTCCATCTGGTAGGTCCATTCTGTTTTTCTATCTCACCAGACCAACTTTTAAGAAAAAGAAAGGCCAAAACAAAAAAAAAAAGAGAGAGAAAATGAAAAAGCTTGAAATAAAAGCAAATTCAAAATCATGGAATAGTTAGCAGTCCCCTCATAGAAGGCATTTATATTTAACTACTGTACATGGAACCAAAGCATCCCCTGAAAAAACAAGTACTCTACATATAAAAATTTAAAACCACATTGATAACCCATCTGGCATCCTCCTAATTATGAATCTCTTAGTGGAGTAATATTCCCTTTAGAAGCAAAACAGTAAATACAACAAGGGAAACATGATTATTAATTTCTTTTTGCTCTGTCTTTCAAGACAAGCGTTCATTCACATGTGCACCCAGAATCTTTCTCAACCGGAATTTATTGAAGTAAAGACATAACACAATGCCTGCTAATTAATCATTTAAGAAGGAAAAAATACCCTGTTCTCCATCAGGAGTCGATATTAATAGGTGCTTCATAATGCAGAATGTGTTTGAACCCCAGCTGTCTTGCCCCATAAATACAGAAAAATAGAAAGGCTTGGTTTCTCCTTTCATCTTTGTACGCCAGCCTAAGCAGTTCGGGCTTCACAGCATCCAATCGCCTCGTGGAAACAAAGCACAATGCTTGATTATCTGGAGAAAACTTCCTTCCCTTTCATGGGAATGCTATTTCCGAGGAGGTGCTACTTGAATATGACTTATCTCACTGCACACTAACTCTCTTCTCATCTAAGAAGCTGGCAGGAAAGGCAGGCAGTGACTTCCGAGGGGAGCTCTGCCCCAAGCCCTTGGCTAAGGGCAGGCTCTTTAATTATGGATTATGAACAATGGTAGCTTGAATGGTTGCTTCCTGGAAAGCCTTCATATCTTTCTAAAAGTTAGACTGTTCATTTTAAAACAGGTTCCCTCCAAGAGAAGTAGTGGAGGTGTGCCTGGAAGTCTATCAGTGGAAGAATGGCTTCTTTAGGAAGACCATCAGGGCTTCGAAAACATGAGGTTCTTCTTTAGAAAAGCAAGTGTCTCAAGAAATGTGTTATCAAGTCCTGAACAAGGATCACCAGGTAAAGTTTTTGACTATCGAGCCTGGGGCACTGGAGAAGGGACAATATTCAGCACTCTTTGAGGTCTTTGTCCTTCTCAAAGTTTCTATTAGTTCCTTATTGTTTTTTTCCCCCCTAATAAAACAAAGCTGTCCCATGGCTTTTATACAGTCCCTCATCTGTTGAAATCTTCCACTGCAGTGCTAGGTGCTGGCAACATAAATCTCCATGCCAGGCTGCTGTTTTGCACCACTGTTTTGCAAAGCTCCCCTTCACTCCCACCCCATGCATGTGGAGATCTCTGAACCTGATAGCCCGACAGACTGAGCTGCTCAGTATCGATTACCAGCTTTAAGAAATCTTTTCACTTCTGTCATAGGCTTATCTGCTTTGATTGTCACGTGATCGGGTATGATGCCATCAATACAGATTATGAGTCTGTCTCTGTGCCCTAAAAATCTGCAAGTTTCCCTGTTTCAACCTACCACCTTCCTAACCCACCTCAGTAAGTCCTACTGGGCAGCAAGAGAGTTTGTGTGTGTGCTGCGTTGCATCATTTAGGCTGTACAAAGGGTGGGAAATGAAAAAGCCAAGAGAGGCTTAACAATGCACTTGCTCCGACATCTGCTCCCAGCAAGGGCATCTAGGGACCTGCCGCACAGGTTTTTTTTCCTTAAAGATGATCACCGTGAATGTTGCAACAAATAATAATGTAAAACATTTTGACAGCCAAGTAAGCCATGAAACATTAAATCTCCAAGGCCCATATGCTCCCCTCTGCTAACGCAAGTGGAGAAGAGGAAAAACCCTGTGGAAGCTGGCAAGGAGATGCAATTGAGCCACATCACAAGTCTCCCACTCTCCTCTATCACATCTATGACATTCCTGCCCCAAGGATGGGCAAAGGGAAGAAAGGAAGGGGCAGAGGTATGTTGATGCTCCCTCTGCACATTTGTCCTTCAGATTTGGAGGGGTTTTCTCCAGCTTGCAGCTTTGATGTCAAGTAGCCGGGCTGTAGCCACAAGGAGACTAAGGAAGCCTGGCTCCACAGTGAGTGGCATGGCCAGAGGAGATGGGACATAAATCCTTAGAGTCAAGGCACAATATTTTTGTGCCCAAGGCACAACAAGGCACAACAATGAGTGCCTGGAGATCTGTGGGATTTCCCTGCTGCTCTTATGGCCTCATTTGTCTTCCCTGCAAGCCAGCTCTTGGTGAGGATCTTCATCACCCAAAACTGTTATTTCAAAGAAATTCCATGGATTTTCTGGCTTCTTCTTTTCCATCCTTCTGCCTGCCCACAACCTTTCTGGGTTGCAGAACCCCCTGTTTACTGACAAGTGTAACTCTAAGCCAGGGATGAGTTTAGGAGTGACTTTGGTTCCAATTATCTAGCGAAGATCCCAACCTTGGCCTGCTCAATGGGAAAGCAAGTGGCATAAACAATTGAGCAAAGACTTACCAGAGCCTCGATGATGTACTGAACTAGTATGTACCTTGGTGGTGTACTGAGACACCTGTTTCTACAGCCACCAAGACGCAGAAGAGCAAAGTATTTGATGTCACACCCCAAAACAAAAGACCCCATGCCTGTTCATAACTTGGATAAACAAGTTTTTACAACAGAAAGTGTCCTGAACCCCTTTGTCACCATGTGCCCACAGAAAGGCCCAGGAAACACACTGGTGGGTTGGAACTGAGACCCAGCAGTGTCTGTCTCTGCAGTTTCTAAACCCATATCCAAGCAAATGGTGTTGGCAATGGTATTAATGGTGCTCCTGGACATACACTGTTTCAGAATTAGATATTCATAGTTCAAAAGGCAACATTAAAGTCCAGGTGAAGTGGCAGTAGGTTATGGATGGTAAAGCAAAGATTATTCTTAGCATGGGGGCCAGGCAAACTCCAATTCTGTATTATTTGTACCAAACGTTTACAATTCCAGAAAAGGAATATGTCTTCTTCTCTTCATCACTCTGGAACTGCAATACAGCTCTTGTGCATTACTCACCCTCAGAACTGCGTATCTGTTGCTCCATTGTTGCCCAGTCTCTGTCCCACTGACTTCGGAGTCAGATATTGGCACTTAGAGAAAAACATGAAATGTGATGAGATGAAATCAGACAAGAAATAGATTGGACTTCCTCTCAGGATTTATTTAGATGCCCAGATCCTAGTTTGAGCCTTTAATGAAGAGAGAACTACTGAACAGAGAAAGGTAGGAGAGATGAAAATTAGACATTCAGTCCTATGTGGTGCTGAGTACTTTAACCCTAGCCCTAAGGCAAGCCTTTAAATATGCATCTCCCTTAAACACCAAAAGCAGCAACACCAGGACATGCCCTCCAGCATGGGGTGGTAGGATTTCTCAGCACCTTCTGTGATGGTGCCCTTTGGCTTCGGAGTCCTCCTCTCCTCACTGGATAACCACCAGTGGCTGACGTGCATGTGAACACAGGAAGCCTTCCTGGGGCCTCTGAAGGGGAGGTAGAGGCTCTGGAGGCTTCACATGCCTCATCTTTGGCAATAGGTGAACATGCTCACACGTCAGATTCTAAATATTCAGAGTCTCTCAGCTCTAATGAGTCATTATGACTGAAGAAATCAAAGATCCCATGGGGAAGAGCTGCACTGGAACATCAGACAGTGAAAATTTGTGTTTTGTTTTTTTTTTTAATAAAATGAATAGAATTATCTTCATTAATTCAATAACCACAGAAATATTTACAAAGTAATTACATTCATTCTTTTTCTGTTCAAATATTATTTTTAAGGGCTTCTTGGCATTGAAGAGCCCCTTTCTTTGAAAATCCTGACCCAGTGTCACAAAGAGAACAGACCTAAGTCTCTTAATCTAATGGCTGTTAGCGGGGGTGACTACTTTAGCAATGTATGGCTGAAAAATGAACTTTGCAATAAATGACCTTCAGAGAAGAAGACTATTCATGTTAATTAGTAGCTCTTTTCAAGCAGGGTTCGTATATGCATTAGGCTATGTCATTTTGAACAATGCCATCATTGTAGTAAACATCAAGACAAGATTCAAGTACAGTTATCAAAATTTTAGAAAACTCTAGTTAGGTTTTTTTCTTTGTAAGATTATGAGTTACAGTTACTGATTTGTTGCACAATAGGATCTCTCCTAATGGCTTTTAGTTTTTGCCACTGCCAACTTTCATATTTAAAATCCATACAATTATGGACAATTTATAAGCATTATGAGGCGCTCTATCTTCCTCACCCCATTTTTTGCACAGGTTCTTACTGATTCAAAACAGCTTTGAACCCAGCAAATCAAATGCATTTTGCTTAAAACATAACATTCATTCTTCCAGGAGCCCACTTTATTCTTATTACTACTTATTACTTATTATGCATATTTAATTTAAGAATGCATATTCTCCATTAAAAAATTAGAATATTTTGAAGTACTAGAAAGTGATTATTTTGGTTAGTTCCCTTTGATTAACCACTCAAATGTGGATGTTTTCTTTCTAAAGCACGTACATTACAAAAATAGAAAACAGCAAGAGGAGGCTACCAAAAGGAAAAAAGATGAACAAAATAAATAGGTGCACAAAATACCAGACATGATCGTTACACAGATGATGTCAAAATGCATCTTAAAAGACAGTTACAGCACATCAAAAATCTGCTATCCAGGGAGACATAAACTTAGTACAACAAATATGATTCAGGAAGATGTTATTAGAAGATACAGTAGGCTGAAGAGAATATGCAAGCTAATCATGTAGTTCTGTACATTAATTTTGAGCTATGTTTATTAAATGATTTTTAAAATCAATTTAAGCAAGGTCTTCCTTGTTACTGGCCATTTAAACCCAAATTCAATTTTAAAAAACTAACCTGTCAGACACTGTGCACTGTTGTGCACCCAAAAAAAATACATTCCTAACTAATTAGAGAATTAACAATAAATGTATTGTGAAATAGCATTTTAACAATCTGTTTAATGAAGAAAGTCATCTGTGTTGCAAAACAATTTAGCTAACAAAGGGGAAATTAACAAATATTTATAAGACCAAAGCATATCGTTTGTTTGGTGCCTTGCAAGATTCAGCAAAGGCAAACAACTCAGTTGAGCAAACAAACTGCAAGACTGGGCTCATCCTAAATATCTGGCACATGACACTGTTCATTATTCATGGCTTTGAGGGGCAGTCATACACCAAGTCTACTCCCTGGCCTGAGACGGCCATCTGTGAGGCTTTCAGTCATGGGGTGAAGGTGTCTCGCCAGTGGTCTCCCATGCAGGTCCTTGTTCAGCACACTGACTTTCTGCATCCTCCTCACTAGGGCCCGAGCTTCCTTCACACACTGTCAGGAGTCCAGCCACCTACCTTCGCATCACAATGTCTCATGAGCCAAAAAGCTTTCTGAGCCCCCTTCCCATGAGAACATCCCTTTCTGGCTGCTGCCAACTCTTTTCCCCTCTCAGATTTTGTAACACTCAGCAGTGGTTTAGATGCAGCTGCCATTTCATTCAAGCATGCAGGGTGTGCAGGTTTTTTTGTTTTTATTTTTTTTTCTGTTTCAAAAAAAAAAGAAAGTAAAACCTGAGGCACTCTTGACTTGATCCTCCCTGCTTGGTTTTGTATGTGTGTATGCCATTATTGTATTTGTTCTTTAAAGAAATGGAAAAGAAAAATGGACCAGATGTGGGATTCATTTTATTCATACTCAGTCCGTGCAGAATTCAAAGAAATGGTTCCTTTATTTGCTCTCTTCTGGGAAAACATCTTGAGTTCATTTTGTTCTGCTTATAGACTTGTAGAAATAGGTCTGGAAAGGTACTTCAAGAGCTCATCTTGTCCCTCTTACTGCCTCCAGGCTGACTCACACCCAGCGCTCTCCAACAGCACAATAAATTTAAGCATAACAATATTTTTTTCCAATAAAACCCACTGTAATAGAAAGTAAAAAGTTAAGATGTAAGTTAGCAATATTTCATGACTCTGCCACAGCATTTAACACAGTATCGAGGCATCCATGGTTGCTGCCTGATATAGGCAAAACATTGGCCCTGTCTGCTCTGTCCTTAGCGTGTACCCAGCTGCAAGCAGTGAGAGTATCTGCTCCAGGTCCAGCAGATTTAGCCTGGCTTCAAATGAGACATCTCCAGTACCACAAGCACCCCACCAGGTGCTTGCCAGGTAACTGGTTGGTATAAGGCCCCTAGCTATCTTCCTCCAATATCTGTGCAGCTGCAGAAAGAACAATGGCATCTTGTGTCCCTGATGGCACAGGTTGAAAGTTGCCCAGCTCAAGACATTTTCGAAGGGCTGTTCTCCAGAGCAGAAGTTCAGGCCTGTGTAAACCTGTGTAACTCCAGGTTGGGATCCCAGAAGATAAGGGACAAGTTTATGGGCATTTGGCTCCACAGGTGTATCTGGTCCCCAGTAAAATTATTATAGCATAGGTAGGACACTCAGCTAAGATGCTGGAGCATTGTACCTTCATGCCTATACATTAATGTGTCGGAGAATATAATGTGTAATAACACCAGTACAATTTAGGCAGAAACTTGATTAGCTGTGATCACACTGAGAGAACATTCGGACAGCATCATCCCCTCTGCTCCCCTGTTCTCTGTTAAGAGATTGCAGAGACCTGACCTGTGCACTGTTCCAGAAAAAGACAGAGGTGAGGAAAAACAATCATTCCAATGTCAACAAAGCCAGGTGTACATCCCTGGGAGGGATGGGCTCTGTAAGCACCTTGTTAACTGCCACAGTTCCGAGGAGGAATCAAGCAGTGAATAACTTCAGTGACAACATGGAGAGACAGCTCCTGGTAGAGCCTGTAGGACTGGCATACCCAGTATTACCTTTGCTTGGAAGTGGGGAGTTGGTAGCAGTGACAGACTTCTAAATTTTGTTTGAAAGGAATGTTCTTTTAGTTAGGACAACATTCTTAGCCAGAACTCTCAGATCTTAACAATTAACTTTACCAGCACAGGCATTATTTACCCACTCAGAGAAAGGACTGAGAGCATAGGGAGAATTAAACCTTACTGAGAAAGCTCAGCCAGCTCAGTGATTCCCAATGATTTCAGTCCTGCATCTTCTGTCCTTTCTCCTGTCCCTTCTTCAGCCCCCTCCTTCTGCACCCTCCTGGCACCTGATGTGTGGCCTCACACATGCTCTGCTTGTCCCATACCTTGTTCTCCACACCATGAGCTTGGAATGTTTATTGAGAGGAGGAGGCACAGGGTGAGGAGAGACACCCAAAACCACGTTCCAGCTGCTAGACCCATGTCTCCTAGTCCCACACTCATTGAGACCCACAGGACACCCTGCAGTGCTGCTGCAGTTTTGCTGCTTCTCGCTTTGATGTGGGGTCAGGCATTGGGACAATGTGTTCTGGGGTTGGAGGTGTTATCCTAATACTGGCTTGGGACAGCAATGGTGAACGCAGGTCTGTGGCTTTGAGAAAGGACAGGAAAACATGCAGGTGGCTTAATCCCTCTCACAGATATGTCTATCCCAGCCCCAGCCTGCAGATTTCGGCCTCAATCCTTGGCAGTGTTTGACGTTAGTACCCTCCCTGGCATGTCTGTGCTCCAGGCCAGATAGTGTAGTGCCCAAAATAGCCAACTGAGCAGCAGCCAGGCAAGGAACGAGGAAGAAATGCTGACTCTCTAACAAAGAATGTGGGACTTCTAGTCAGCCTAATCCAGTCCTGACACAGCCCAGAGCCAGGGAGCCTGGAAATGGCAAGGAAAGCAGGGAGAAGGAGCAGGGCAGGGAGCAAGAAGGAAGGGCTGGAGCCATGGCAGGTGTGATAACAGCCATAATGCATCAGTTGGCAAGACACCCCAAAGCCAGCCCTTGATCAGCTGACCTGGCTGAGCTGTGTCTCCCAGCTCAGAGCCTTCCTCTTCAGGGAGGAGCAAAGGTGGACAAGAGCGAGGTTCTTTGGAGATGGTGAGGATAGGCAGGAGGTTAGAGGTGACAGCTGGTGTCTGGGTATTTATCCAGTAGGTAGAAGGCTTGTTTACATTTTATTCAGCCTTTTGGATTTGAATTTAGGTGTCTATCAACTTAAGAGAATGTCCTAGCACAGTGGGAAATCTTGACCATAGTCTGTTTACTGGTGCTTTGTCATAGACTTCTTTTGGCCAGGATTTCACACATGGGAAAATAACAGCTTTAGGGATTTCTGGTTTCTGAAACAAGAAACAGGCAGTTGATGTGATAACAGGGTGGCATCAAATTAACTCTCACTTGTCCCTCTCATTGTGGGTGTGAAAAGGGGGGACTTGCTCCTCCTGTCTCTATGCAAGTGATGGGATCACTTGTGTCTAACTGAGCCAGACCAAGGTCTTGGGAGCTCTGGCAGAGAGCATCCTAAATTGGAGTCTTCCTCTTTTTATTCCAGAAAAATTAAGTTCAGCGTCTAGCTCAAACACGCGCATATCTGCATGAGCTTTTCTCTCTCACACTTCACATCTCATTTTGGGTGCACTGCTCTCTGCAGGTAAAGACGACATATTTTCTGTGATACATTTTTCTTTGCAGTATTTCAAAGTCTAGTCATCCTGCCCAGTGCCTCAGAGGCTATAATTTTTGATGTTTCATTGAATACAATGCATTTTATAGCTACTGTTTTGACAAAAAACACGTTTACCTTCTATGTCTAAAAGGCAGCAAGATTATAAAAATACCTTTTAAGAACTTCTGGCACCATTTATATAATTGATTGCATTTATGATGAACTGAAGCATCACATTAGGTATGAAACAAAGTAAAAGCAGATGGTCCATACTCAGAGTGCAAACTGTTGCCTTTCAATAACATGAGTAAGGATACAAGAATTTCTCAAATAGATATCTCCAATTCATAGACCTGAGTGAGCTATTTGCTACTAAAATGCCACTTCAGAAGAAATAATATTTTCTAGCACTTACAAAATTCATTTAGCTTCTGCAGTTGACATGAAACAAAACCGTCTTATCACCCACTGTTTAGCATGTAAATTAGCTGGTTTACTAGAATTGAATTTATACATGAAACTTTATACGAAATCCTCTTGTTCCTCTAACCCACTAATAAGATCAGGAGAACAACAGAAAACATAGATTAAGTCTGTCTTTCAGATACAGACTCAATCTTGTTGGCATAGAGTAAGATAATATTCCATATAACAGAGTGAAAAATCTGGAGAAAAATGGAGAGTGCTTCTTATGGAGCCTTAGGACTCTATGTGTTCTCAGGGTATAATTTACCTTCAGATTTTAAGTAATTATGTGAAAAATTGTGGTTTTATTACATCAATAATTTACATGAAAAGGTGAGCCCCTGCCTAACACAAATTCCTGTCAAAGCTATATTTCATTTCTATTACAAGCATGCTTGTGCACCGTACTGTGCTCATCCTTCGCAATAGAGGTATTTGTGAACTAAGGATTTCTTTAATGTTTTTACGTTCAGTAAAAGAATGCACAGGGGTCAAAGCAGGATTGATTTGAAGGAGTTAGATTTTAAAATCCCTTTAAAAATCAGGACAAAGGATACCACACTATTAAAATAAAATGCTTAAAAATGAAAAGTATTATGCATGCCACACAGTAGAAGATCAGATTTTTATTAATGCAAGTTTTAAATGCTGATTAATCCTCTTGAGAATCAGTTTCCCAAAGCTTTGGCCTGCATTCAAGTCTTTTTCAAAGGGGCACATCACTTCCATTATTCTGAATATTAATTGAACAACATTATAACTAAGGATACAAAGCAAGATTTAAAACATGATTACAGCTGTCATTGCTTACATCTAAATAAGTCGTTGGAAATTGAAGCTCAGGAAAAAAAAAAAAAAACTGCTGTAAACCTCTCTTGTCAGCATGGGGAAGCTGCTGCATCCCGCGGCCCCCCTGTGCCCGCCTGGGATGGATCGCCCGTATGCTGCGAGCCGATGGCGCGGCTGCTGCCTCACACTGGATGCATCCGCACAAACTCCCCCCACCTTGCAACCTGGGTCGTGTTTTTTCTTGCAAAATATTAGGCGTCCCAGAAAGACACTGTCATTTGCAGATGCTAACAGGAAAGGGGATGGTAATTGTTCAGTAGCTTGAGCCGCCTGTAGACGTGCCTACATCCAGAAAGGTTTTATTTTTGCTTGGCAAAAACCATTTTCTGATCCAGATTCAGCACATGCCTCTATATAAGCAGTCTCACTGAGCACTCGTGTGCTTAACGCTAAGCATGAGCTTAAGTGCATTCCTGCACTGGGCCAAGAGGTGCCTCCTTTGAAATTGCTGTCCGTAGCTGCTGTTCTTGGAATGAAGCCTTTTTTGGTGAAAACCAACATGGGGTTACAGTAACCATCTAATTCTGATTAAGCAAATTGCATTACGGAAGAAGTATTAAAAATTTATAGTCCTGTTTACTAAGTTTATTTGTTGGCCATAAAAAGCAGAATCTTACATAACATAAAAAGCATCCAGTCCTAATGATGAAAAAGATATAAAAAGATAATGGTGCAATCATAACATGTCTCTGAGAGTTTGTACATCTCAGTTGCAGTTTGGCACATCACATAATTGTGTTGTGCCAAACTGGCACCAAACCACAATAGTTAGTGAAAAGGGCCCGCAGTTTAAGAGGAAAAGCTAGAAGTGTTAACTATACACTGTCTAATTATACAACCTTACTGTCCCAGAATGTGATTTCTGAAACCATTTCTGACATATGGGAAGAGGGTAGAACAGCTGGTCGTTAAGGTTTTCTCAAGACTATTTAGTAACACACTTGAATGTAATTAAAGTGCTACATTAAATACTGCACTTGTGTACAATGTATTTTTAATCTTTATGGCATGCTGTAAAAGTAAATAAATGCAAAGCATTAACATTTCTCCCCTTCATCTCCTAAATTGTTAAGATACAATATCCCCTATCTGTGCTGCGTGCATTACCTGAAGAATACTCTGATGCTTTGTGAGAATTCTGGGCACCAAGTAGGAAGGAAACACAGAATTGCGCAAGAGAGATGTAAGTCTACGTGGATTTCATTTGCCCACATTAAGCCATGATTACTTAGCTGGGTGTATGTCAACAGACAATATTGCAACGATCCTGGTTTACTGGAAAGTTTCCTTTGGAATCAGTCAAGGCAGTGCAGAGCAACTTTCATCTATGCTGGACCTAACGCAAGAAGCAAAACTTTGTACACAGAATTATGCAAGCATCTTTGCAGCAAACAGTACTCTCAGGTGTCCCAGTGTGACTTCTGCCCCAAAATACAGAGTCAGAACTCATTTCCTCAAAGATGAAGGTTACAGATGGATTAAATTTGAAATTACATTTATACCCTACAATCTTCATTGCTATAGAAGTACCTAGAGCACCAAGACTAGCTAAGTGCCATGCAAGATCAGGCATCCAAGTATGTATTATACCTTGCCTTCCTTTACTTTCTGTGGCTGTCTGTGACCTGCCTCCATTTCTGCAGACACTAATCAAGGGATCTGTATGAAACTAAGGCCACTGCAAAGGAACCAAAATCAGACAAAAACTATGCAATAACTCACAGTCTGAAAAATTGTCTTGAGAGCAGTTGTCCATTAAAGATAGCCTGAGGATTCTGTGGTCCCAAAGGTGTGGAGATGATATGGCATTGTGATGAAGATGTAATTTTGTTGCACTTTTCTGGTCTGAAGTGCAAATCAGTAAGAAAAATGTACTTGGCTTCTCCAAAATTCCAGCAGATTCATGTCTTCATGGCTGTTCACTGAATATGGTCAAGAGCTGTTTTCAGTTCCCCCAGTTGCTTGGAACATTTTTTTTTTTTTTTGGTGAATTCAGCACTTGCTAAAAAATATTTTTGTCCACCACTGAGGTGGTTTCCTTTGAACTTGAAGGATAGCTTTACACAGCATTTTCCAACACTGAATCAACAAACAAGCAAACAACAACAACAACAACAAAAAAAAAAAACAGAAAAAGGAGAAAAGAAAAGAGAAGAGAAAAGAAAAGAAAAGAAAAGAAAAGAAAAGAAAAGAAAAGAAAAGAAAAGAAAAGAAAAGAAAAGAAAAGAAAAGAAAAGAAAAGAAAAGAAAAGAAAAGAAGAAAAGAAAAAAGAAAGGAAAAGAAAAAAGAAAGGAAAAGAAAGGAAAGGAAAAGAAAAAAACTTTTATGAACATAGAAGTAACAAAGCACTCAGTCTGTAGCTTCCAGGGCAATAAATTGGAAATCATCAGGAACACTGTTGAGCTCTGTCTGTGACCGCATATGTAGTTAAATCAAGTTGCATGTTAATTTTTAAAGGTAGACATAAGTTTTTGTTTTCTCTGAAATATAACATTAGGGTTCCATTTGTGAACGGTCAATATTTGCAAAGATGCAAAGGAGTATGACATACTGAGCTTTGCCTTTTGCTGGGTATTTTCTAAATTAGACAGAATCTTTATGCTCAAATAAATGAAGCTTTTCCTTCCTGATAATGGTACATCTGCAGTGATTTTTTTTTTGGTAAAAGGAGCAGTGGGATGAGGATCATCCCATCCTCCTGACTCTGTTCGTGGGTGGATTCTGCATCATGTTACATCCTGAAGCTGGTATTTGTGAGCAAAACTAAGGAATGCCACAATTCTCCTACGGCAGGTTAATTCATTTTCACAAGAGAGAAGAATAAATCCAGATCTCACCACATTCAGTGTTAATTGCAAAACTCATCTCTCTGACTTAACTTTGCCTCATTAATTTCTTCACACACAGTTGCCAGGTACAACCACATCGAAGTACAAACTAAGCAAACAAAAACATGCTAGGCAAGCTACTGCTCCTACAAGCTAAAAAAAGGCAGAAACATGGACGACACCAGCATACTCAAAGGCAGCCAGATGTGCTGATAGAGGCTATGTAAATACTGTGAAAAGCAAATGCATCTTCTTCATGAATATTTCTGCAAAATATACTGACATCTCACTTTTCCAGATGAGTAAACTCCTTTAGGATCCCAAAACATTCACTTTTCACTCTCCTTGCTTAAAGACAAATATCAAGAAATAAAATGAACAGGTACAAATCTGTGAGGCCCAATGACATACATCCCATGGTCCTGTAGGAACCGGCAGATGCAGTTGCCATGCCACTCTCCATCATATTTGTTGTGGCTGTCAGGTGAAGTCCCCAGTGACTGGAGAAAGGGAAACATCACGCCCATTTTTAAGAAAGGAAGAAAGGAAGACCTGGGGAACTACGGGCCGGTGAGCCTCAAGTCTGTGTCCGGGCAGATCATGGAGCGGATCCTCCTGTAAGCTGTGCTAAGACATGTGGAAGACAAGGAGGTGTTCCAAGACAACCAGCATGGCTTCACGAAAGGGAAAATCCTGCCTGACCAATCTGGTGGCCTTCTACAATGAAGTGACTGCACCAGGGGACAAGGGAAGACTGACCGATGTCATTTACCTGAACATCTGTGTGGGCCTTTGACATGGTCCCACACCACATTGTTATCTCTAAATTTAAGAGAGATGGATTTGAAGGGTGATCTGATCAGTGGATAAGGAATTAGCTGAATGGCTGCATCCAGACAGTTGGAATTAGATGATCTTCCAACCCAAGCCATTCTATGATTCTCTGATCACTTCTTTCAAACTATGCCAAGCAGCCTTAGGTGCTTTCCAAAAGCACCCGAAGACATGTAGCTACCATTGGAGTGGATATGAGCAGAAGGAGTTTTCTTTTCTCTTTTTTCTCAAATAATCGTCTTCCCAAATTGGGATGTGAGGCATGCACTAATTATTTGAGGAAATTGCAGGAAAAAATTTTCGTGGATGCTTGTGTGTCACTGCGTGCAAAAGGAGCTGAATGTGAAGAGCAGCAAATATTCTGGCTAATTCACTTGAGTCAATCCCCTTCTGAGCCACAGGAAGGAATTGTGCTGAGCCACACCAGAAGATATAAATTGATGGTGAGCAGAGTGTACACAACTTGCTCATTTAAGCAAATGATACCATTCTTTTTCCCCTTTCTGCTTGTTTTCCCAACAGTACTGTTGATTTAACCCCGTACAGTCATATCATGAAACATCCAAACAATATCCATAATCATTACAGAGCAGTTTGTGTGCGTCACAGAGGTCTCTTCACTAATTTGTCTGAAAAATCTCTGCATCTGCTGCACACAGACTTGAGCGCTTGGCAGTCAGACCTCCAGCTCCATTCCACTCAACTGAACCTGAAATTAGATCTTAGAAAATAACCATCTCTAAGATGGTCAACATCAATCCAGGGATTTCTAGTGAATCGCCATTAATCGTTCTCACATAAAGCATGAGCAAACCACCAATACACCATTTAATTGTCTGAGCCTGACCGGGAGAGCTGAATGGCAAGTAGAGACCAGGAACCAAGGATGGGGCCATGGCTCCTGCTTGCTGCCCCACCAGCCCAGCTTGCCCTACTCCTCCTGGTAGCCCAGGCTGGTGGCACCATGAGCTGCTTCTCAAGGGTCATCTCCTTTTTTTTTTTTCTTTTTTTTTTTTTTTTTTTTTTTTTTTTTTTTTTTTAATATAGGCCTGAAATTAGGCATGGCTGGGATTCTGGGATTATTGTCAGGTTCCCACTGCGTTTGTTGGCTTGTTTCTTGAGCGGAGCTGCTTGTTGAATGAGAAGTGGTAACCTGAAACATCTTTCACTTACCTGAATTGTCTTGTGAATTTTATATTTTGTTTTAGAGAAGGAACTTTAAGTCAAGATATGTCTTTGTTGACCATACTTTATCTTTTACTGTCTTGTATCTTCCGGCCACCAAAGAAACAGCAGTCTTGGTTTCTTTGATTTGACCTACCACAGCCCATTTCCCCTTCTAATAACAATTTCCATTTTTTTCTCCCTGCTGATTCACTTCAATATTAATGAATGTATAATCTATAGATTTAAATAATCTCCACCCATTAGGTCTGCAGTTTGCAGGTGAGGCATTCCCCCCTCAGGCGATGCGCAGCCCTCCAAGAGACATGACTTGCAGCCAGGTACACACCGAGAAGACTCTGTGAACTTGCTCACCAGCATTTATTTTGGCAGCAGCCTGGCACAGCCTGGATAGCACAGCCTGGCCTTGTCTCCCTTACTGCAGTAAGCGTGGTTAACTAAACTGAGCACCCAGAATTTACCTATAGTTCTCTACATTTACTGCACCAGGTTATGAAGACTAAGCCAACTAGATGAGGGAAGATTTTTGTGTTTCAGCGGTGAGTCATTTTGTATGCTTTGTATTCATTTTTCTGAATTTGTTTTCACAGTAATGCGACTTTGCTGGAAGAACTGTCAGAATGTTGTAAAGTAGGTAAAACTATTTTTCATGAAGATTAAAAGGAAAAGATGCCTTCAGCAATTTTCACTTTTAATGCTGAGACCAACAGAGGACACAGTACAGGAGCAGGACACTTACACCTGTTAACATTGCATGCTGCTCACTGCCTGCCAGCGGTGCTTGACAACTGCATACAGCCCCAGTCACAAAACTCACAATGCTCAAAGAGAATTTTAGAAAACTTTCAAAAGTAAAAGAAATTTATTCTGGCACACAAATAATGAGAAACAACAGCCCCATAAATCATTTTTCTCCTTTCAGAAATCTAGAAGATTTCACAGATTAAATCTCTTTAACTTCAGTTACAAGCCAGGCAATTTTTGAGGAAGAATTTTTTTTTAAGAAAATACAATCTTTTGGGGAAAAATAAATAACAAGGAATGTTCTGAATTTATTGAAAGTCTGAAGAGAGTTTTTTGAGAAATCACACTACATTTTCTTATTTTTCGTTCAGACAAAAGTAAGACCACTCCCAACTCCTACCGTAGAAAAATACACACAATTGTCAGCACTGTGCAGGTGACAGCATCCAGTCAGCATACGTGTCTACCTAAGACCGTACATGGTCACTTTGGTAAAGTGCCTCCTGGTACTATTTACAACCGATCAGTCCTGAGATAAGATAACATGCTTGCACTGGACAAAGTCTTGAGGTTACATGTTCCTGCAGTGCTTTCCACAGTTTGTCATTAACCAGCTTTTGCAAGTTGTTTTTTAAGTACCTTCATCCTGTCTCCAGCTCAGCACTGTCTCTCTCCCTTAATAACCAGGCTAAATCAGCAGGAATAATTAGGGAATCAGACACTACTTAGTGTTAGTGAAGGCAGCCAAATAACTTCCATATCTCTTCCTATTCCACAGAGTTGCCCTCCTTCTTGTGAACCTCAGTCTTTTCCTTACAGGGAGGCACAATACACTAACTCAGAGTGATTTTTGGATCGTGTGACTTTTATATTTTGCAATTGGTATCCAGCAATACTACATACAAAATGTATTTTTTCTCTCCTCTTTCTAGCAAATTGTCACTCCTCCAGCACATACTGGCTGGGTTTTTCCTGAAAACTCGTGGGACTGAAACACCCACGCCAGTGCTATATGATGTAAGTAGCTAGCACCCTAAGGATCTCTTGAAAAGGCAAGCTCTTGGATTGTTTTCTGAACACTTCCTAGCTAAAATTACCGCAATTCATGCCTGGGAACTCTCTGGAGACAGATGTATTGTCATGCTTGGATAGCAAAATACAGATATCGCACTTCACAGGAAATTAAAAAAAGGAGTATTCAAAGTTTGTCTCCGACAAATAATTTAAAAAGCTGATTTTTGCATCAAAGTCCTTCCCAGAAAGACACAATTCTATGCAGTGAAAAACCCTGCAATGTGTGTGTATCTGTAGAGTTAGATTCCCGCTCAAAGTCTTAGGTTCTCATAATAACACACACACTAGACTTGAAGTACACATCGCTTAATATACTCTATTACCTCATTGTCATTTACTTGTTAGTAATGAATGCGTGTGTTAACAGAACAGCATGCTGATGCATTTTTTCTGCCATTGTATGTAACATATTTTCTAATTCTTCTGCTCTATTCAGCATTTGACCCTAACGATAGGGGATTATGGTATTAACTCTCTACACAGCACACATTCTTTACAGACTTTCACTAAATACTGTAAGCCTGCTGCAGAGCGGAATAAAAGTGAAAGCATACCGTCTGGTCTTAAGCTGTGCACACAGAGGGTCGTGATCCAATTGGAAGGGAAGCAGAATTTTAAAAAGAAAGAGGTTTGACAAAATTTTAATCCTTGTCATTTTCATTTCTCTTACCCTGTGGATTTGGGTGATTTTATTTACACTGTCAGCTTGAGCCTAGGGATTGAAAATCAGGCTTTTATGGAGATTATTAAAAGTACATACAGTACACTAAAGGCTGGACCACTGCTATATGCTACTAAAAATATGAATGTGGATGCTCTGTATTATACATTTAAGGAAGTAAGTGCCATCCTCCCTGTAAGGCTGGACAGTAGTTAGGCTCACTGTGCATGTTTTAACACGGGTATTTAAGGTTTCAGAGTGCCAAAGGTGCACTGAAGAATTGAGAGGTATCTTCAGGCACCCTCAAAAGGGACAAGGCAGCAACTTTTTAGGTGAAGTTGTACTTGAACACCAGAGCTCCTCCTGGAAGAGCTGCTGCTCTCCCACCTGACAACAAGAGGAGCACAGCCTGAGGTCTAGCCTAGCTTCAGAGAAACAAATGTCTCATCACAGGTGACTTTCTCCTGAAAGCACTCCCTGAAGTTTGGCCTCACTCCAGCAGTGATGGAGGTTTCCTGGGCCAATTGGAACCCCAATAGTTTGGGTCAGAGATGCAGCACAGATGCGCTGAGCTGCAATGGTGGTCGGGCAACCAGAACATGCCACATGGCCCCCAGTGACTGCCCACTGCTGGGACACCTCCTGCTCCAGCTTTCCCAAGGAGCTCCCGTGGGTTTTACCTCCTTGCACAGCCAATGCTCTGGGGCCACAGAAGAGGGTCAGCAGGAGGAGATGAACCGTGCCAACTCCCCGACAGCGCAGGTGGTTTTCTCACCCAATGTAGGCACTGATAACATTTTGCAGGAGCTGCTCCCATGCTCTTGGAGACTTTTGGCCTGAATTGAACCAAACCAAGTGACAAGTGACTGCCGCCTGAGCAGAGTTCTGCTTCCATGCAACCTGCACCCTTTTTTTTTTTTTTTTTTTTTTTTGTAGCAGATGAAATAGAACCCCAGACAGGCATGGAAACACAGGTAAAAAGAGTGAGGATCTGGGGCCAGGCCACCAAAACTACGTAAGTTCCCAGGGTGGCTGAATTTTTCAGCTTCCCATCTAAGAAAATTAAGAAAGTAAAAGCCCTGCTGACAGAGGTGCAAGGCAATGGGCACATTGCATCCCAGCATGGTAGAGAAGGAAACAAAGCCTCAGGAGGCATGCTCAGACTGTCTGTGGAGCCAGGGTGATGACCCTTACTGTGCCAGAAGCTTTCGTGGTATGGCTGGAGAGAAGGAACCCATCAGAAATCTGAATTCACCTCCACAAACCAAACACTGTATGCTCGTTTTGGCCTTGACCTGTGGAAGTGCATCCCGGACTTGGCAGCGGGGCTGATCCTGCACACCATAGTCCACCAACACTTGATAACTCTACCACTGATTTCAGTGAGTCTGGGGTCATAGCCCCTTCTCCTGCAAATCCTTCACAGACACCTTCATTCTGTGGCTGCAGGCAGTCCTGTTAAATCGCAGGAGCCAGGCTGTAGTCACTAACATTTCACGTAGACCTCACTAATAAGGTTAAAACAATTCTGCTTGGACTCTGGGAAAGGAGGAGATAGCTTTTGCAGGTGTTTTCTGCTCAAGGAATCAAAAATCTTATTTTTCCATCCAAGGAAACTGCTTGAAATCAGGATACGTGACTCTCACTGTCCTTACAGCTCTGTAACCTTGGCTATCTGAAGCATGTAAAATAGGGCTGTATTGTGCTGAGGAATGAAACGGGCAGAAGCGCCTGCACAACTTGGCCATCTCACAAATGAAAAAGGAGTTAAGCTGGCTCCACCTAACTGGAGTGCCAGAGCACAGGATTTTTGACATGTGCTGCCTCCATACCTTCCTGAGCCAATTTTCAAGATATTTAGGGTGCCTCCTGATAACAGGGCCAGAGATAACCCCCATGGAGGACAATGGGAATCTTTCCTTCCATTTAAATGGCAGGTGGATCAGGCCCACTTGGAAAAATTTGGCCACTGTTCTGAGTGGTTCTCAGTGTGCCAGGGTCCCACTAAGACATCCAAATTAGCATCTTATAAAAATCAGATTGGCATCTCATAAAAATCCAGGCTAAAAATGACAGCCTTAGATTGGAACTCTGACTCAGGCCTAATCCTGCAAAGGTGTTCAATGCCCTCAGATCCCACTGACTTTACCATGAGCTGAGCAGGCTCAGCACTTCTCAGGATTGCTCTGCAGGATTGGGCTTCTTGTCCTTAATACTATCTCATTCTGGTTATTCCCTATTGCCCAAGGATAATCCCACAGCATTATTCCCATTATGCCACTTGCCATTCCCATTATAGTCTTTAACAATGTTTTAAACCTATCTTTCATTTTTAATTTCCTTAGCAAAATATGCGTATTTTAGTAGCATGCATTTATGCAGTCTTCTGAAAATGTGCTTTTATTATACATATGGCACTACCATGTAGCTCCACTACTTTATGAGTCTGGTAGATGAAAACAACTCTGAATACAAGGGGAATCCATATGTCTAAGTATTTTTAGCATGAACACTGCTACCTGTTTCTAGTCATAAAATTATAGTTAAACAGCACGTATTAAAATGGTGCACCACAGGAATCATTGCAGCTTACTTGTCTGTTTCATTCAAGGGCTGCTGGTTTTTTTCTTTTTTTTTTTTTTTTCCTTTTCTTTTTTTTTATTACTATCTTCAGGCTGGAAAGGAAGGAAGAAGCTATCATAACCATTTTATGTCTTTAGCATGTGCAAATTACAAAGCAGTGCACCAGGATCCTACAGACCTTTGCAGTTTTGATTCATCTTTCTCCTTGATTAATTGCTAAGCTGCCTCACAATGGTAGCTTCAAAATAATTCCTCAGTAAGACTTCTCTAGCAGCGCTGTGAGGCTCTCCTGAGTCAGGGCCACCTAGTGCAGCAGTGCTCCACCAGTGAGTCATGTTAGAAGAATGGCAGCTGGCTCCCTTTCTGCCTACACACTTCCAAAATCCCTATGTACCTCTTCCCAAAGCACTGCCCCTGTTCTTTAGGTGGGCAGGAGGTCTGAGTCCTCACCTGAGCATTGCTTTCAGGCTGACAGCGCTTCCCACCTGAGCCCCAAGCAAGCAGCAACACCTGACCTTCATCACCACATAACACAGCTGCATCCCCTCCATCTTGACCTCGTTCGGGGCAGTTCATTTCTAATATGTAGCAGTCAAATCTTGGAAAGCACAGATATCTGCTCCATTGCCTAGCTAAATGAGAGGCAGGATACAGGTATGGCTTCAGCAAGTTTTCCAGCCTGCTTTCTCAACTGAGAGGGATTGCTGCGTATGCTGTCCACAGGTGTGTACATTTAGCTTGGGGTCACAGAGGAACCCAGGGCATGAGGGGGCTTCTATGTGATCAGGTTGGTTCTTCAGTGATGTTTTAGTCATTGGCCAGTTTGACGTATCATGAAAGACAAATTGTTTCAGACTGAATTTAATTGACATTTGGAAGCAATTCTTTTTTCAGCAGAAGAAGAATGGGAGAAAATAAGGCCAGAAAGGGTCAGCTGTGTCACCAACTCTAGGCTTTCACAGATGACTAGACTAGAAAATGTGGTCATCCTCCCTGATGTGTCCCTACACACCACTGTCCTCGGGATCCTCCCCAGCAGTCTGTAACAAACTGAACACCTCATCATAAAGCAGCTGCAACCTTAACAAGCCTCATGAAGCAAAAAGGCAAGATTCATCACTTTGTCAATAGCTCAAATCCTTGTAATACAAGGGAAATCTCCTGCACGTCCTAAGAGATGAATACAGATGAAGACAATTCCAATTGCCTGCTCTGCAATAGTTCCTGACAATCTGATCAACAGGAAAATGCCTTCCTCACCCTGAATCTGGTGGCCAGTTTAAACTTGAGCTTATGAGTGAAAGACATAAAGAGATTAGGGCTCCTATCCTACATCCTGCTCTTTCATGGTTCAGAGGTGGAAAAGAGAGCAACCTAGAAATCTAACAATGCATAAACCAAAAGTAAAAATGACCCTTACTGACCTCTGCAGACTGCAAACAAAAGTCCTGAAGCATGTGATTAATAGAATAAAACAATGGTGCAAATAAACAACCAAGTCTCTTTTCAAACTCAGCTGCTGACACCTAAACATCAGACACCAACTGATCCACATCACAAGCCCCATTTTCTGTCTGTAAGAATTCTGCGATACAATTGTTTTCATCAGCGTACCCAGCTGCAGCCGAAACCAGGGACTTTCTCTGCTCCCATTACCGGAATATCACTTCTTGGATAGATGGATGGAAACCTTTCTCTACATTTCCAGCCTGAATGTATTAATAATCATATTGCATCCACTTGATCTCATGCCAGTATTATTCTTTAATTAATTCTTTTTCTCTTTGAAGTTTACCTCCTAAATGCCTTTGTGAAAACTCGTCATATCCCCTTTCCACCTAAGTTTTACTAGATTAAGCAACTCAACAGTATTCAGTGTTTCCTATCAAATAAAACAAAGTTTTAGTACTGATTAGCTCAAAAAGTTTCAATGATTTAACATAATCTTAAAATTAATTTTAGTTCAGGAATGAAATAAACATATTACTTTGAAGCGGATACAGTTTTTTGATGATCTAAAAATACATGTTCCTCTTACAGCCACAAAATAAGGTAGAATTAAATGTTGGTGGAAGAAATTATTTTGCCCAGCCCCATTTAGAAACCACTAGAAACTGAGAGTTGCTTAACAGATACTTCTGAATGGAAATAAGGAGAATAAGAAAACAAAACCTAGGAAAATAAGCCAAAAATTTGAACCTGTATGTGATGGCAATTTTGAGTCCCAGAGTTCTGAATGAGGCATGTGGAAGATTACAGGAAAATTGGAGGAGGATTTTTTTTAACTCTTGCAATTTGGAATAATTCTAAACCTCACAGAAACGACATCTATTTCCTTCTTCTCAGTCCTAATTATCCTATTTTAAAGTTCATGCTCCCTGGGTGCTTTTCCATTTTCATTTGAAAAGTCAGAGTTCTTTGTTTATGCCTCAGATAAAGTTGGTTTGGATTCTAGGGGATAGCAACCACTTATTTTTCCTCTTTTATATAGTCCATATTTTCTGGCCCTTCCCCCCTTCCATCTCCTCTCAGGTTAGGGCCTACATCCTCATAACCTTCACTTTGTTCTAAAGTCATCTATATGGATAAAATTAGTTACATGTTTTCTCAGCATTTTATTTCTCTATTCAGAATGGGGAAGCTATCCTCCTGCCCTTCCCCTTTCCCTGCTCCTTCCATCTGGCCACCACACGGCTTTTACATCTCCAAGTGTTGCGATGTGAAGAATGGCCTAAAACAAAATAATGACTCCATTACATGTCCTATCTCCTTCTCATAAATTTCAAAGCCAGATGAGACCATTATCACCTGCTCTGATCTCTAGCACAGCACAGGACTTCCTGAGAGAGATTCCTCACTTCAGGATGGGAAACAGCAGCCCTGACTCATAGCTTTGGCCCAATGTAATGATGGCTGTCTCCCAAGAAAAAAAAAAAAGAAAGAGCAATCCTGTTTCATGAACTCCTGCACAAGACTTTTGATTACTTTCTGCAGAAAATACACTAACATAAATTTTAAGATGACAAAATTCCGTACATATTCTCATTGCTCTTAAAAGTTTATTTCCTAGCAACGTTAAA
>VXAV01010252.1:167229-206379 GCA_013399715.1 Alectura lathami | reverse complement strand
AAAAAAAAAAAAAAAAAAAAAAAAGAAAAAAATAGACATTCTGGAGAAAATTATTATTATTATTGACAAAATCACATGCTTAAAATAGTACATCTTGTCTTCCACTCTAAGATCTGATAACAAGAGCATAATTACATCTTAATCCCATAATATCACAGTAACTGATATTTGCTGTCCTCCCAGGGCAGCACAGAATCCATTGCTCCCTTGTGGGGAGAAGTGACTGCCTTGTTGAAAATTACGCATTCAGGAGCTAATGCAGCATTCAGCGAGGGCCTGAATGTAACTCCTATCAAAGGAAATGAAGTTTACCACTTCTCCCAGCAATGACCTTTGGGATTTCCTCCATCAGCACCGAAGGGATGGTACCAGAGGTAGAAAGTACCACCTACCTGAGCAAGAAAACTGCACCCCGAAGTACATGGCACAAGCTACTTCTCAAAATCTTCTCATTTCAGTACTAGCCTCCTACATCCTATCTTTACCTACAGTGCTTGGTAGCTGAGTTGTGGGGCCAGAGAATGCATTTTTCCCAGACCAGGTCCTGACCCCATTTCTTTTGCTTGCTCTGAAGTCCCCACGGATCTGCTCTGCCCCTCTGTGCCTGGGCATGAGTGTTACCGTGGCCGAGTAAGGCAGCCGGGGGCAGGAGCAGCTGGATCCACCAGCAGCCATGCAGGCGTGCAAATTGAGCAAGTGTTTGGTCCGTTGGCCATTCGCAGCCCCATCCTCCCTGCAGCAGTTGGCTCGCTCCTGGTGGAGATGGAGCATATGCTCCATACGTCCTTATCCTGTGATTTTATTACCCCAATTTTCTCTGCCTGTATTGGTGAGTATAGGCCCACAAACACGCATTCTTTACCATTTTTTTTTTCATTACATTGAGCCCACTAAAATTTTCAGAAAAGTTGAGCATCTGCATTGCTTTAAACCCCTGCCAGTGAGTGTTCTTGTCAGTGAGGGAGTGAACTCTGCTCTAACCAATGACTAAAATACGGCAGGGATTATCCCTGGGGAAATATAATGAACCCTCTGCATGCTCTGTTGTGGAGAAATACAAGAGTGTGGAAAATAAAGGAGAGCCTTGTATCAAGAGGCCAAGGACTATGGTCAGAGATCAAGACAGCCCCATAAGATCTCAGACAAGGCCCACATGCCCATCATCTGTGGCTGGCATTCCCCAGTACTTGCACACCTCAGTTATTATTTTTGCCGCAGTTACATGTGCATTTCTGCAGATAGCAAATTGAGTGCTTGGTCTAACACTTGTCTTGCTTTGCCACACAGAAAGTCCTTGAACAAAGACCTCTTCTTCTATGTCTCAGACATATGGTCTTGCAAGGTGCAGGTGAAGAGCACCCATGTACCTCTTGGCAGCACTGATATTTTCTAGGAACCGGGTATTGGTCTCAGTTAATTATTCCTGAACACCATGAGTGTGCATCCAACAGAACAAGACTAGAGCTGCTGCAGCCACCCCTCTGGGGCCACCATGTGTCCATGCCAAAGGACCATGCTCGTCCCAGAACCCAGACTGCATGGAGCCAGCTCTACACTGGCTTCATAGTCAACACTTCTAGAAAACTGCATAGAAAACTCTGCAGGATCAACCCAAGGAGACTTTGCTGCCTTCCCTGTGTGGAAGCAGACATTCTGTCCTGGAAATGTGCTCGCTACCAGTGCCAATTTATCTTGCTTTCTCTCCCCAAGCTGGGTTTGCCTGACCAATGTCCTGACTCTGGCCCCAGTCAGCCACAGCCTGTATCCCCCTTCTCGTGTGCGTGTGCGTAATCTGCCATTCTTTTTTCAGATCTCTTTGCTCAGGCCCAATCTCTGTTCTGCAAGTTGGCATGACGGCAGCATACCAAGTAGGAGGTTTTGGCTTGTGTGTAGAATTTGGAGAGCATTTTTGTAGTAAGTTGCTATACTTTTTGGCTTGCACGCCCTGGGAGCATATGGCCCATTGCTTGAAAAATGCTGATATTTTAAAACTGGGGGAGGAATAGAGCATGGCACATTTATTTTACTTCTTCAGTGCCACTATTTTTGCCAAATCCTTCCCTGCCACACCATTCTGGATCACATTGTTCTATCCATCTTTAAAGTGAACCCTTCACTGACTAAAAAGTGGACGATGTAATATAGACCCTAAGATAGCTGTGAGAAAAATAGCCTTCCTCTTCTCAGTCTCCAGTTTGAAGTGCTGTCAATTAACAGCTAAAGGGAGTGAGCAGCTCATGCAGGACTACTTCTGCTTGCTCCTGAACTCTTTGCAGCTGGCCTTGCTCATTCTTTCAACAAACAGCTCTTCTTTTCCAGCAATCAAAACTTTATGGACTGTTATTTCCTTCCTCTCAGCTTCCCAAGAGCTAACACCAGCACACTTGAGATGCTGCAAACTTATCACTTCCACCTTGAACTAGTGGTTGACTTGAAGAGAGAGAAATGCCAGGAAACGAATTAGAGTTTTTAAGTACAGACAGAAGAACAGTGCTAATCCAAGCACAGCCCTGCAAAGCCACTACAGTAGCTGTCAAAAAACATCTGAAATTCCTTTGTGCCTTCCCCTAGCCATTTTCTAATGTTGAAAAGCACATTTTTTTTTCTGAAAATGTTAACAAACTAGTAAACAAAGGTGACACGCAAGATAACAATGTACTTGAATTTTCAAAATGCTTTTGATAAGTTCCTTCATAAAAGACTATTAGAAGAAATAAATAATCACAGGATAAAGTCTTTTCTAAGGATAAGAAAAGTGACATAAAACAAAAGGTTGTAATAAAGACCTTGTTCTTAGAATGTAAAAAGGTTTGTGGTAGGGTAGTACTGGCATTTGAGTTGGGATCAACTTTATTGACCAGGGATGTGAAGGACTCAAAGGAGACGACATGGAGGGGCTGGGGATATTTGGATAATGCCATCATATTGTGCAGGGCCTGGATCTGTGAGCTTTACTCACACAGATAAAACCACTGAACTTAGGTGGGTTGTGTGTACAAGGTTACCCTGCTTTTGCAGGGATTGATTTTTAGTTAACAATAATTACAATGGACTGTGAAGAACTCTGGATGTATTGATGATAAATTTAGAAGCATGATGGCAAGGTAGCTTGGTTAAGGCTTGAGCAAGGCACATTATCAAAATTCTCTAAGTTCTTCCATATACACCCGCAGTCACTCACCTGTGGGGTCTTTTAGGAACAGAAAAAGGGGATTCACAGAAAGTAAATCATGAGGGGCGCAGTTTCATCCAACTTTAATTTCTCTGAGAGGTTCGGTAACACACGAAGACCTGTTTCTTTCAGTGGATGATGTAAGGGTGTGAGAATGAAGGAATTGTCACTTAGCATGCGTCACCTCACAGTGCAGAAGTTCTGCAGAAGTTAAAAGCTGAAAAATAGTGTGACTATACTGAAAAAAGTACTGAAAAATGTGCAAAACCAGACCATATTGAATTACCTTATATAAAAAAAAAAAATCTTTCCTCTCTCTCTTTCTCTCTAGCTTTGTTTCTTCAACCACAAGTAAGAGATATTTCCTCTAGAAATGCCCAGAGAAATAACTCAATGTTCAGAGATAATAATGACACATGATCTCTCATCTTTGTGGAATAATCTCCCTGTCACAGTGGCAGAAGCCTTATCCTTAGAGAAGAACTAGCAAGAACTTGACTGAGGAATTCAACATGATGGACAGGGAAAGCCATTCAATGAACAGTTAGCATATGCCATATCCTGCAGGAATACAGCCCTTCTATCATCTGGCGGCACTTGCTGCAGATGGAACTCACCAAATCAAAGACGTGCTGGATTTTCTGGAGGAAAAAAAATGTAGGAGAAGCTTTGTTATTTCGCAGAAGAGGATGGGTGTTTTTCCCTCACCTGATCTACAGGTACTCCAAGCTTAACACATTCAGGGAGGAGCCAGAATGGGTGAACTCAATGCCTACTAGCTTACGGGTGTCCTTTGACAGATCACTTCAGCGCTCCCAGCCTCTCTGTCCTCCTAACCCGTTCACCAATCTGTTATGAGGCCTAATTAATTGCTTTAGAGTAGCAGCTCATTTATCGGACTTGGGGATTCCCAGATGAAGAGAACCAGCAAAGTGCAAACTATTGTGTTATTTTCAAGTGTAAAATACTAATGACTTCAGCAGCTTTTCACTGCTCACTGGGCAGCCAGAGAGCGCCTGGAATCGACAGCTTCTGGCTGCCTTATTGCCACTCACGTATCCATGGAAATGGATGACAGATCTGCAGAAACAACAGAAAAGTTTTTAAAATATGACTTTGCTCCGTAATAGCAAAAAATAATTGTACTAGAAGAGGCAAGTTTTGTCAGAGGAATTCAAAGCACTTTCCATCATTTGCCTCCCTTCCATAAAACTTCTGCGAGCAAAGCACAGAGCAGGGAGGAGACGATGCAGCCCCACCATGACATGCAGCCAGGCCTGGGGAGGAAGAAATCAGCAGCTGCTCAGTAGCACGGCACAGCAGTACGAGACAGGAAGTGAAGATAACGGTGCCCAATTGAAGCCGTCGCCTCAATGGAATTATCTGGTGTGGAATTTGGCCCAGGCAGTGCACTTCGCACCCCTGCTCCTTGCAAAAGCCTCACTGTTGGTGTTTTGCTGGTCCATTTTCTAATGTCAGGAAAGAAAAGTGAGTTTTAAACCAGCAGAAGTGGCAGACACACAATCGAGTAGCTCAGGCTACGTAGCCAATTGCTGACTTCAAACTCCAGGCCTGAAAATCATGCCTTAATTTATTTTTGCCTATGTAGATGTTGTGTTTGTGGAGAAAATGGGACTGAGAACCTTAAAAACAGAGTCATTCAAATTATCCGTGGCTTTAGGCTGCACAAATTCTCCAGCTTCCACCCCTGTATATATTATTACGGACCAAGTTTGGAAATAAGAGAATAACTTATTCTCTTATGAGGAGAGTTTCTGTACTCTCCACCTTCTCTCTCCAGTGCTATACTTGCTATAAGCCCTTCAAAGTGCTGGACTGTGCAAAAGGTACCATCTTGTGTGCATCTTGTAGTATAACTGAACCAAGGTGGTTTAGCACCAATAAGGTACCTCTGGCACCCAGATGTTTGATTCCTGTGGTGATAAAGAGAAGGGCAGCCCACATTTACACAGCAGCAGACACTGACAGCCACTGCCTCGGCCAGCACACAGAGAGCCTATGGGTATTGCAGGTGCAGCTGCTACTGACCCAGGAGCTAGAAAGGATCAAACAGTTTCCCTTCATTACCATCTCTCATCCACCACCACCACTTCCTCAGCACTGTCTCCCTGCACATTCCACCAGCCCCTTTGTGCCTTCCTTTGTAGTTTTCCTTTGTTAGTGCTGCCTCATGTTTGGTTTCTACCACAGTCCTGTAACTCTTCTCCTGGCTGAAAAATGTATAACTCTTCATTTTCATCTAGTTACTCCTCTGTGTGATCACAAGCAATAACAACAAGACCCCCAAAGCCTGTTACACCTTCAAACAACAGAGGGTTAAATTAATTTTCCCGGCACATGGATGAGTCACCACTTTTTATTTGTGCAATGCAATCTAGATGCTCAACTCATAGAGCGGATCCTAAGGTTGCACCAAAACTGAAGGATGCAGAACAGTCCTTTGGGTCCTAGTGCCCTCCCAGCCTATACCCAGCTCCCTGCTGTAAAGGAGAGGCAACCTGAGTGCCCGGCAGGCCTGACAGCTGGCACTCCCTGAAAAAGGAAGGACTGTGACCTTGCACTTCAATGTGGTGTAAGCCTGTCAGCTTAGGCCTGACCCACAGGAATACCCCTGAGCAGTGGAAAGGACAGGGATATCAGGGGAGCGCTCAAAGCCCACGTTACATTATCAGTTAAAGGCTGGATATTCACAGCACCTGATCCAGGTGAGCAGATCCTCTGGACTTCTGAAATTCCTTCTCCTGTAGTCTTTGATGCTGTTCCTGTCAGCATCTTGATGCTGGGGGTAGCACTGATACATCAGTGGTGCTATTCACATAGAAAAAAGTGTGTCTCGTATTTGGTTAGTGGAAGATTGGGGCTTCTTGTGTTGGAAAGCTGTCATTCATTATGAAACTGGAAGTAAAAAGTTCTTGACGTTCACTTGCAGATGCCTAAACAATAGTTTAGTTACAATGGTCTTCAGCTCCTTTTCACAAGTTTGCATCACAGTGACAATTGTCATAATATCTAACATTAGACTAGCAGTCTGTCAAAAGGAAAAACAAAAACAGATTGCTAAATCAGTCCTAACTAGCATTATATGTGACTGATCACTACTGGAAAATCTAAAACTCAGATAAAAATCACTAGGTTTTTTTTTAATGCTTGAAATGAGCCATGCTGTAAAGGAAACCTGCAATAACGAGATAATATGAATTAAAAATAAATACTTCACATGTTTTCAAGCAAGCAAAGCAGCATGAAAGCACTGCTGAAACAGGTATTTAACTCCTATTATTTGAAGGTTAGTATTTTCTTGTTCCTAATGTGTGGTTTATTTGGAGGAATACGAGACATTTTTGTAATATATCAATTTTAGATGTAGTCTACTTAGATCCAGAATCCTTGAATATCAGAAAATTACAGACTACCAATTGTTACAGAAAATGAAACTCAGTGTTAATAGCTATTCTCCAAAACACTTACCAAGCACCCATCAGAGAAGCAGAAGTTTCCAATTTATATCAAGAGAAACAAGGCTCATAATTCAAGAAGAATTTTTTAAATATTGGTGTTCAATACTAGTCAATAAAGTCAAGTGTAAGGGAATCAGAGAGACAATTGTTTCTAAGGCTAAAAATGATCCTAGATATCCCAGACAATGAGAGGAAAAGTGACTTACTAACATTCGTGGTTGATGGTGTCTTCCTTTTCCTCCTCCAGCTGAAGCTTGGGACAGCTGTTTGTCTTTAAATGCTGGAACACAAGGACGCAAAGGGGTCACAGGAAAACACCTCCTGTGCAAAACAGCAATAGAGCTGTCCTTTTCCAGTTAAAAATGTTTGTGTGAATGTCAGTCTTACAAAGGGGACAGGACCAACTGAAGTGGAAACAAGTCTTCTCCTCAGGCATAGATTAGGTGGTAGCATCTCACCAAGGTGACACTAGTGATGGCTGAGATGAAGCATCCATCTATTTTGTGCTGGTACCCTTGACCTCTCCCTTGCTAGGGAACTGCGTCCCATGTACTATGGAGATGAGCCCTTTGGGAACTGCGTCAAATCAGCCCTGACCGCCCCAGTCTTCATGTTTCCCGTGGTGGTCTGCCTGCTCATACTGACCCATTAGCTCTCAGCAGGCTCATCATCATGGCCAGGCACAGCTCAGTGCACCCCTGTTGCTCTCTCACATAAAGGGGAACTCCTCTTTGATCTCCCCATCCATCCTTCCTAGAAGGCCTATATCCATCCAAGGCAGCACTTCAGCCATGTCAGCTATCCCACACATCCCTGTGTTCCTGATGAGGCTGCCATCCTGTAACAGTACACACACCTCAGTTTGTTCCCTACTCTGTGTGTGCTGGTGCACAGGTACTTAAGAGAGCCCTCCCAGTCACACTGTTTTCCCAGAAAAAGTGTGAGAGCTCGCCCCACCTTTTGGTCCTCCTAGCACTCACTATATTATTTTGTGCGTACACTTGAGGTAGTTCCCCTTGAGCCCTCCTTTGTTGAATATCAGGTCCCTCCTGCCCATACCAACATTCACTTTGTGCCTGTCAGTCATTTCCCACTCCCATTGGTGCCATAGCTTTACTACTGTTATGACTTCAGTTTTCCTTGGACAGAGATGCAAGGAGCTCTTGCCCAAAGATGTTATTGCCCTGTCACTGACCCAACATTAACCCCATCACACCACTCTTCACTCATTTTCCATCAGCATCTGGATTAAGCTGTGGGTCCTTTTGTTTAGAGCCTTACTCTCTCTTCCATCTCCAACCATCACTTTCTAGCATCCCTCTTTTCTGTTTTGGCTGTGGACCAGACTTGCTGCCCAGTTCCTGCCTTTATCTCCACAAGCGTCTGTCTCTGGTTTCTTTCCCAGTGCTCTTTAGACTCCAGGACAACCTTCCAAGTTGGCCATTCTCTGCAAATTCAAATGCCTCCTTAAAACACACTTCTGTGAGGCTTTTGTGAAATAAGCCTTCCTGCCATCCTAACACCAGCCTGCTGCCCTGAGTCCTCATCCACATCCTTATCACAGGCCAATTCCAACAAACACCCGTTTCTGAGATATTAAAGACATGCAATTTCCTTACCAGGCAATGCAGGCTTAATGTGAAGCTCTCCTTCACCCCTGACCTCACTCACATTTGTTTTATAACAGCTTATGCCCCTTTAACAAGAGTGAAGTTATTTCTGGTTTGCACTGTTGTGACTTGTGATCAAAACCAGGCCTATTGCCTATCTCTAGATATAAAAACAGTTGCCCACTAAAACATTGCACAATGCCTTATTCCTAAATATCTACAACAAAAGCATGTAATTCACCTACAAATCATTAAAGCTAGGCTACGGCAGAATCCTAGAGGACTGAGCAGGTCAATTAGATTGGTCCTTATAACCCCAAGAGTGATTACCAACAGCCATCAGCACACTGTAACTGCTTGTTGAGCAAGTGAGTCAGACAGCAATAAGGACTTTTAAGCAGCCAGCAAAAGCACTCAGATTCTTCTACGGGAGAAGTTTATTACGGAGCTCAGCATCTGTGTCTTGCAGCTGCCAAGTGTCCTCCATGTGTTGTTACAGCTGCTGATTCTGCTGTTAAGGAAGGGGGAGCAGAAGGATGAAAAGAGGCACCGTCAGGAATGTTCAGTTGCTGTAAAACACTGCCAAGCAGATATTCACATTATCTACGTGCACAAACTAAGCCATCTAAACATGTGAGCTCACGGCTCTTTGCCGGCTGGTCTCACACTACAGAGAAATCATGTGACAAAGCCACTAGACACTTTTCAAACTACTCCAAATACAGGATCTGCTGAAATCCTGAAGTAGCATGCCCGTCTATATCAGTTTTGTGACATGACATGCTCTGACTGTGAGGGCAGACAAGAAAAGAAGCAGGAGGCTTCAGGCAGTGCTAAACCAAGGGGAAGCAGGCTCAGTGCCTCGCAGGCAAGGCAGCAAGGTGCTCTGCAAAGTCAGCCTGCCACTGCATTTTTTGGCAGTCACATCACAATTCTACTTCATTTTACACTGTGATAAGGGAGCTCAGCCACTACCTGCTGCACTGTGTGCACGGCTAAATTCTTGGAGGCCAAAAGTAGGGGCCCTGTTCCTCAGTCATGAGTCCCTCCCAGAAGAATCACATTGCCCTCCAGCAGGGAAGGATCAGCTAATCGCTGCTAATTTAGGAATACAGAAGACCACTGATGTGACCTTGAGGCAGAGTCCTGTGCTAGCTCTGGAGCAGACACCTTTCATTGCCAGACCAAAAATGCATCCCCGAAGGGTTTGATCATTGTTTTCTTCAATTTAACTGTGCCACATTTGTATTGATCCATGCTACTATCAAGAACAGATAAGATCACAGGACAATTCAAGTCACTGGGAACCTCAGAATAACATCTTGTCCAACCTCTTGCTCACCTGTTCTCAAATGTAGACATTTTTCTGTGTTTCCAGGTATAAGAAAACTGCACTGATCTTGCCCAGCTCACAGTAAGCTCAGCTCACAGCAAACATCTCACTAGTGATTTCTTGCCCCATTGGGTCATAAGAAACAAGAGAATTTAGTTAGGCAAGAAGCCTATGCGTGTCTCTCTCCAGTGCTCAGAAAACGGGAGCATCCTCTCCGAGGTCATCACAGGCAGAGTGCTCATCTGGAAGAAGAATAAATAGTCTTTAAGAGGAAATATTAGAGCCTGTGGCACTTTTTATTGGGCAAGCAATAACTGGGATATTTGAGTAAGTAGGTGCTACTTGTCCAAGGGTTATTTAAAATAAAGAAGGACGCATAAATGCACTGTGAAAGCTGTGGGTAAACCTGAGCATGTGTGCAATCTTAAGAAAAGATGAAGAACACAAGTGTGAAAATACTTTCTTTTACACTGTTTATGTAACAAGAAAATTCCAATTTGTCTCCAAAGATTCAAAGACAGGTCCATACAGCTAGTCCTCAAAGCAAAGGAATTGTGTGCTGCATCAGGCGCTACTGTATTAGGAAATGTTTTTAGTAGCGTTTAGTGATTGAAAGTAAGATACAGTAGCTTTATGACAAAGAAGCTTATGATGAAGGTCCTTTGTAATAGCTTTCATATTACTGTAAATCATGATGCTTATGGTTTACTTTTTATTAATTCAAATGAAGTGCAAATCAAATGACGACTGACAGCCTATCAACAGGTTACTTCAAACAGCTGATTATTTTACTTTAAATATATTTCAGCTTTTAATAGGATTTTTAATTTTAAATAGTTTTGAGGGTTTTATCCACCTAATAAATATGGCTGGAAGGCTGCAAGATGAGCGCAATATTTAATTCACGCTTGTAAGATATGGATATTTGGAACCCATTAGAAATTGACTTTTTGTTCTCCCTTTTAATTTTGATTCTTTCATCAGAGATGCCAAGACTAATGCTGTCATGACAGATGGGGAGAGCTCATAGAGACATTGTACAAAAATTTCTGGAGCAATGTGTCATTACCATGTAGTACCTTCAAAATGTCACAATGAAAGTAAAATTTATTGTGTAATAGAGCTTTGTATGCAGGGACAAGGTCCTGATTCCTCTCCTGGGTGCTGGACAATGTTACACCAGTTTCATTTGCTCCACAGAATACAGCAATATAAACATGCTACACACTAGCTCAAAATTACACAGCCACCCACTGAGAGAGAGAGAACCTGCTCTCACTTGTCACCTGCTTAAATCTGGGTGCCATTTACTTACTTCAACCATTCCAGATTGTTTCAACTCTTTTCTATTTTATCTGGAAAAGTAGTTGAGCACAACAGTGCCAATCTTGTCATCATTGTATCAGTTATTTAGTAACTTTAACTACTTTAACTACTTGCACACTGTCAGTGGTGGTAATCTGTTTTAAGGTGTTCATTTCAGCAGAAGGTGTAGGGATGTGGCAAAACTTTATAGAGTGCAGAAAAGTTCCTGACGGATCTTAGTAGAAGTGAGATACTCTTTAAAAAGTGCGTAACTCACCCCCCATAGCTAGAGGAGTTCGCCACCACAGCAGAGTCCCATAATGGCACAGCATAAAAACACACAGAGAGATTATGCAAGCTCTCTTAAAATAATGCCATCAGGTTCAAATTAGAGCATTAGAAGTGACACCATTTCAAAGAAGTTCCACTCGCAAATCAGAAAGTTATGTTTCTTGCTCTACCTTCTGGATTTTCAAGTTGTAATTTTCATGTTTTGCTGCCAAAGTATATTAAAACATGTCTGGATGAGAAAGGACTATTTTGTTATATTTGGGTCTCCAGCTACTCAGAACTTTGTTAACTGTAAGTAACCCATAAAAAAAAATGTATTTCCAGCAATTATGAACATGTTTAAAATGAACACCAGAGCCATACTAAAAACCACTGACGCTGTTACCCAGAAAACAGATAGGAGCATTGCAATGTTTTGTGGCACACATTGTCCCTGACCCTGGAGGTTCCTCTCTGGCTATTGGGAAGCTCAGACTCCTTGTATAGTAGATCCAGAGCCATTGAAATCTATAGCAAAATCCTCACTAACTCCCAAAAGTTGGGTCAGAAAAATGCCCATCTGTCTTTCGGTTGAAATTGCCTGAAGGAATGAGAAAAGTGATACTGAATATGGTGGTGCTGCTTTTCACAAGAAACTGGATGGAAACCACAAGCTCCTTTCACATGGTCCAGCGACAGTCTTCAGGGGCAAATAGCTATCAGTTGCTGTCACTGCCAATTTAGAGCCAAAAGACTTTTACTCCCATTAGTAATCATCTGCCTTTCACCTGAGTCTTCCACACCAAAAGACTGTACTTAATTCCTTAAAAAAGATGGATGTACCTGAGAAATTCAGCCTTGGTGAGTGACAGCATCCACATCCAGACCTCAAGCCACCACTCTTGGTCAGGTGATGTGCAACGAGCCAAAACCTCTTCTCTGCTGAAAAGGACATGGTAGCAGGCAGCTAAAATAGAAGGAAAAGGAGTTCACTATGCCTGAAATACAGTCCATGAATTCTTCTTCCATATCAATGTCTACTGAAGAAAAAAAAATAAAGAGTGAGATGAAAAAGAGTGAGAGAAAAAGAATGTCAATGTTGCCATAAAAATTCAAATAGTAAATAACTACTAAAATTATTGGGTCTTTTGAAAGCAAAATAACTGTCTGGAAAGATCAGAAACTTTTCTCCTCATCAGCTGGCAGAAAGGAGCCCAAATTTGTCCCAACGAGCTTTACCTTCCAATCTCTTTCCCCCGTAGACTTCCATTAAGACAATGACAGCTCCAGAAGAACAATACTGCATCAAGATATTCCAACAACCATGGAATGAATTCAATGGAGTATTATGTGCAGGTGCTATGATGATTATGCTGTTAAACTGTAAAGGTTCAACCTTCCGTGTTAATGAACACTTTCTGTAAGCTGCAGTTCTTCGTCTCTAATGAAAACACACAGCACCATGGAGAATGAGGCCCCAGGCTCCCTCGGTGTGGTTGGTCAGTCAAGCCAAAACAGAAAAGGTATCTGCTCCCTTATTATTCAGAAACTCTGCATTCTTTTATTGCAAACACCAGAGAAGCTGTTTAGAGATAAGTAAGCTCTTGTACTCTGCCTGCTGTTGAAAGCACACACATACCCTTGCATATCTCTATCATATTATTTGGTCATGGGAGAAAATGACCCCTCTTTGGAAATCTGTTCAGCTGTCAAATCAACCCCTTTATCTGGTTTCATACCGCTAGCTGAGAAGACAAGGATCCCCCTATCAACCCAATTTGGTGTTAACTGATTTAGCTTTCATCCAAAATTTTTTCTGAACTCAGAAGAGACCCGAGAGTCAGACCTTTGGGAGCTTTCCAAATGAGGTCCAGGAAAGCTCACTTGGCAAACCACTTTGTGTAGGGATGTATTCAAGTAAGAAGAAATGTCTGCATCAGTGAAATGACATCATGAAGACAAGTGAAAGCTTTGGTGCAAAATGAGTGGCCTGGGCTGCGCACATAAGGCAGCAACATTACAGCTATCTGTTCTGGATTTAAAACCTGCCTTCCAGCCTTAACAGGATTCTTTGGTAAGGGCAAAAAAAAGAGCTGTTAGCACATTAATATTTATATACCTGAGCCCCCAGAGTACCAATATCCGTATGAAGAGACAGCTAGCTAAAAAGTACCATTTTCTTTTACTAAATCTTATTTTAAAATTAATTGTAAATAAAATGCAGTACTGCCTCAAAAGTAGCTAAGGAATTGTTGCAGCTTTGATACCAGTTGCAGATTTAAATAGTATCTTCCTCCAGGAGCTACCCTGGAGAAGTCAGTCACACTACTTGTGCAGTAAGGCATTACTAAGCACGAGGATAGGTGCAAGGATCTGGCCTTAAGCCAGCAGAAGTGATGACGTGTGAAAGGTTTCTGCTTCAGTTTTACATGGTGATACAAGGGATAGGCAGATTTTGGGACAGACCATCTATATCTGTCTGGCAGTCTAGGGATTTAAGCCTGTCTATCACTCCGGCATTTCTGTGTGCTCAGACAGCATCTGTAGGAAGCACTCCCAATTATTCTCTTAAAGTGAAGTGGTCAGGGCTGGTTATCCCAGCCGGGACCCCTGGGAGAGCTTCATCTCTGTTCATTTATAGAGGAGCGAGCCAAGGGAGCAGAGAAGAGGGGATAAGAGTAAAATGCAACCCTGATGTAAAAGCTAATGCAGACTCTCCACTCTGGCGATCCCTAAAAGGAGTTGCACTCGTTAGCCCTTGGACCCTCAAATGGAGACACGCTGCCTAGGGAGGTAAAAATGGTGTCCTGTGAGGAACACTACTCAAAGAGACTTCCCAGAGTATATGGCAACACCTTGGTGCATGCAAGTAAAGGTTGCACCCCTGTCCCCCAAGACACCCCTGACTTGGAGCCAGGCAGAGTGCCCAAGGTGCAGGCACCCAGGGAGACATGGCTCCTCACTGCCAGAAGCCTAGATTGATCCACAAGAGGAGGATTCCCACTTGTTGCGTGCTTGTTGCAGCAAATGCATCCCAGGCATAAGGGAGACACCTGGTCGGTCCACACTCAGCCATGCTGCTAGTGCGAAATCCTGATTTTTCACAATAAGAAAGAAATTTTACAATGTAACTTTTATGTGGGGTTAAAGTTTGAACCTCTCAACCTTGACAGAGTCTCCATAACATCTGATTTTTATGGGTACCTGAAGAGTCCTTCTGGAATATTAATGCTCTCTGATTCTTTAGGTCTATATTGTAGGTATCACATACATATTTTTATTGGTATTTGATGGCTACTTCATTTGCCAAATACTCACATCAAATTTATGGAAGGCTATTTTGAGCAATATGAATATGGGAAACCCCTTTCGTTGAGACATGATATTAATCGTGTTAGTGCCTAGATCTCCCTGCCCTTATACCATCAAGATATACTGCTTCAGTGTCTACTGCCTGCTCCTAAAAATACACGATCTTCTGACAGATTTCATACCTCAGAGGAGATGGGATATGCTGATTCTTTGAATATCCCTTCCCTTTCTGCCACACATTCCCTACGACTTTGTGTGTTTTGTGCTAGATGTGTGAAAAGAGTGATGTGGGAACTGCCTAATCCTGGACATCAGTACAACTCACAGCAGTAGCACCAGGGATGCCAGTACAGGTCAGGATCAAATCGAGGCATTGCTTAATATTTATATGAATGTATTACCAGATTAGGAGCAATGAGCACTTTCAGTAATCTCTGTTAGTCACAGTTAGGTCTGTCTTCTGTTATCCACAACCATGCATTACAAAAAGTAGGGTGGCACTCAGCCTCCACAGGGACATCCCACCTCCTTATGTAGCCATGACACGAACTCCATGGGGAAAAAAAAAAAAAAAAAAGGCCTCCCCCAGCCACATCAGTTATTCATGCTTCTGCCTTACAGCTTGGAGGTGTTTAGTCGGCGATTAGAATGCAGAGAGGATACAGGTCCACCACCAGAGTGTCTTGGTGCTGAACGTGATCTTTTCCTTATGGCAAAGGCTAATCCAGCAAGGATCATCTCTGCTCCTAGGAAGTGTAACCAACATCTGCTGGAAAAGAGGCACATCGTATTGTATTTTCTGCCTTTTTTAGTGTATGTTTATTTTGTCTTATATTTGTATTTTAATTACCAGCATATTCTGATTTTCCTGTATATGTTAAATATGCATGGATACACTGTGCATGAGAGAAAAGTCTTTCAGTTATTATTACTTCCTT
This sequence comes from Alectura lathami, assembly GCA_013399715.1. Taxonomy (NCBI): domain Eukaryota; kingdom Metazoa; phylum Chordata; class Aves; order Galliformes; family Megapodiidae; genus Alectura; species Alectura lathami. Next base: position 190,960 of record VXAV01010252.1, on the reverse strand, counting down.
GACTCTTTGCATTACCTATTTATATGAAAGTAGGTCTATTGGGATCCATCTAGACTTCTCTTAGTCTTTTTCTAACCTTCCCTCCCTTATCCTCTCTTTGTCTCTCTTGCTATACAACAGATCTGGATTTGTCTACCAAACACCTGGTGGGCTTATGCCAGTCCCAGCACTCAGTCAGGCAGAGAGAAACTCACTGCAGACAACAAGTGAGAAGAGTTTGCTAATTAAGGTCAAAGAGTGCAAGTAAGTCACCCAGAAAGCTATCACCACACTGCTGCACCTAGAATTGTTTATGAATATTTTCTGAAGACTGTTCCATTAGGTTTTCACTGATGTGAATTTGGTGCCTGGGGAAAATCTATCTGAATGAGACCTGCCAACGCAACTCTAAAAGTGACAGGGCTGCCGCATCCTGGGTCTGAGCCAGTGCAATGCATCGTGTGGTTGACCTGCACATAAAAGCAAGTCTGACACCTTCTAGAGCCATGGACACTACTCTGGCACAAGTCACTTCTGTATCACCTGAGCAATGAGTCTGGTGTCTACAGAAATATTCTTTCCTGTGGGATTTCCAGGAACCTGGTGGTTCACCACACAAAACTGCTAGGTGATACGTTACACTTACTAGCACTGCTCTTTCGCGAAAACTTGTAGGGCAGGCAGATCACACCTGCACATCTTTAGAAGAAAATGCTCTATTTATTATCTGTAGAGATCAGATTTCTACTGGTGAAGATCATCAGAAATTGTCAAGGGTCTGTCAGTAAATCTATGATTCATCATCAGATGTCTGGCCCCCAGCAGCATAGTGGGAACAGCACGCATTTCTGCACAAGATCTTACTGCTGAATGCAGAGCTCATGAGAGCATTGGTCCTGACACTGAAAGAGTAGCTCTCTTCAGACCCGTGCAACGTTGATCCCCTCTGGTAAGCAGGCCAATCTGTACCAAATATGATGTTTTTTTCTCTTCTGCATTGAGACCACCCACCCACTATGCACAGGGCACTGGATAGCTGCCATAATATAAAGATTTTTACCTTAGCTAATGGTGACCAGAAAGTGATAGGCTACTTTTCTTACTACCTGTCTTCTTAGGACTGAAAATGCAATTATTTCCTTGAGACAGCTTCTCTGTACTAAATTACATGGACATCTCCAAATAGCAATGACAACTCAGTAGCTGGGTGTAAGCTAGGTTACCTCTATCCGTGACCCATAAACTGCTCTCAGTAACCTTGCGGTGCTGTTGACAGACTCCAGAAATAGTCATGTCCAGTGTTTTTTTTTTGCTAGAAGTCATGTCTGGGTCATATCAGTGGGGGAGGTGAACTAAAAATGACAAGGGGAGCCATTCACAGTTGTCTCATCCCTCTCTACGGGCAGTCCCCAAAGGTAACACTGAGCCTGGCCCAGCACATAGTCCCTCGCAAACACGTGAGCGATCCTCTCTACGGCCGGAGCTAGGAGTGCCTGGTACCTTTTGTGCTTTCTCCCTCTCTGGTAGTCCTCCCCACATTCCTTCACTGACAAATGAATGGCAAGACTTTCTCAATGTTTTCTTTTCCCAACTCTTTCTTACAGTTTTCATTTCATTTTAATGCAAGGGCACCAGTCCTAGTTTATGTCATAATAGATGGACAACAATAGTGCAATTTAACAAAAATAAAATGCTAAACAGTGCTACATGTTGATGGAGTCATGATGGATAAAATTTTGAGTGTTTTGGTGGTTTATATCTTCAAAGAAGAGCTGGCAAGTGTACAAAGTGACAAATGTATTTAAGAATCTATGCCATTCAAATGATACTGCCACATGTCTGTTTGGGATTTTTCCCGTCTAAATGTGTGAATATGGGCACAGACTCACTTGCATACTGTGTTCTACTAACATAAAATATCTGCATCTCAGAGGGTGTGTCAGTGGCACCCGATGTCACCAGATACACATTGCAAAGGAGACAGCTGAAATAAGTGTACGCAATGTGTGCCAGGCAGTCTTTATTTATTTATTTCCTTTAAAAAGGAGGGGATTGTGCTCAAAACATTCTCACTAGAAATTTATATCAACATGAGAAAGAGGAAAACATGTCATTTGCATTTCAAGGAATTGCAAGTCCCTATCCTAGCTGAAGTTGCCATCAATTAGGGTATAAAAGTACAAGATCCTGATGTGAGAAACAATGATGTAAAAAACCACTGATTTGTGTAATCTGGATTGAATTATTCTGCATTTATACCAGTTTCACTAGGATGGAAGGTGGCTTAGGGTCTTTACCTCATCTATATGTTTTGTGCCTTTTTCTCCCTTTATTTGTCACAATAAGCCACATCCTTTGCTGATTACTTTTTATTTGTGGAATATATTCATAGTCTCAGAGTCCATCTGCTAGAAGACGGACTATTTAAAAGAAGATGGCATCATTAGCTACCCTTTTTTGCTATAAAGAAAGGAGCAGTTCTCATATTTTTGCCCAGTTCAGTGGCTCAGTGGATGCACTAATCTTGCTGAACACTTCAGTTTAGATGGTATATCAATGAGGCATTCAAACAGAGCAGTTTATACACAAAAATTCTGTCTGCTTTGTAAAAGATTATCCTTTTATAAACACTCTGCGGAAAACATAAAAGCAAATAGGGGACAGCACATAGGACAGGAAAGATGTTAGCAGGGAGATTAATACTGAATGGGTCGAAATGAATGGTGCTTACCAAAACGAGGTCCAGATACTTTGGCTGCAGTGAAACATAAATAATGGGAATGACACATCGTTTATTCGGGATAATGAGTTGATCCGAAGTAGGGGCCTAGAACAAGAGATTAAAGATTAAATATCCATCTCCTGATGAATATCAGTAGCAAACTTTAACCTTTTCCTTCCAAAAGCACAATTTCTTTGAACAATCATGTCAGCACAACATAGTGAAGAAATGAGCTAGAGCGAACTTAAACCTCATTCTTATTTCATCCTGTAGGAAAACACTGCTTCATATTTTAATGCAGAGTATTGTATTTTTTTTTGCTTGTATCTGTTTCCGAATAATTATATGAGAACACAAAGATTTTGCTTGATGCTTTGTATTATAAAAATCTGGCTTAAGCATTTATTGCTTGCATTTTAGTTCTCTGCAATAATTGAAGAAAGAACATACCCATCCTGAACATTCACTTGGGTAGAGAGATAATGACAAAAAGCAGCCTGCTGGAAAAGCACAGCATACCACATGCCGAATTAGAGTCTTGAATGCAAGGAGGACTTGGAAGATGTCACAAGCTTTGGATCAGGAAGGGCTGGAAGTGTTGAGAAGGGGAGAAAGGCACAGACAACCGGGGACAGCAGGCTGTACTGCAGTGCTGGCAACCTGTCCAAGCTGGTCAATTAGTGGTCCTTCTAGCTCAAGATGCTGTACTGCAACTGAGGCAGAAGACATAGGACAAGTGGGAATCTGGATAGCTGTGGCTTGCCCAGAACTTGGAACAGAGCAGCTGCTGAATACACACAGCCAGCCAAGCCCTGCATTGTGGTTTTGTTGCTGATGGCTGCCTCCTGAAAGAGGGAGAAAAAGGGGGAAGGGGGAGGAGGGGGTGATACTTTAAAATGACATTTAGAAAACAGCCAGACTAGGAGGCAAGGGTGAGTTCAGCATGCTTTCACCTGCTTAATGGAAAGTGGTTCACAAGCGAAAGGAGTTAGTGGTTTCATTCTCCTCTCAAAGGAATATTTTGTCCCAGTGCCAAACCAGCATGCATGTACAGTTGGCAGTTTCTCCACAGAAGAAGCCTAGGACTAGGAGCTGTGGAAAAGTATCCATTTTTACTTGGTAAATATTTGCATGCAAAACCAGATATTCCCATAGGTTTTTGCAAGGCTCTGTGAATTTGTTAAAGGGATGGATTTTTGATTAGAGTGGCGGGAGCGTGCACGCACTGACACACAGTGCCAGCAAGGATGTGATCCAGGGGGTGTGTCCACAGAACTGGTGTCTTGAAGGACACTGAATACCTACCAGAGGGCAAGCTCCATGCTTTCCAAAATCCACACGTTGGCAAGAGAACAAAAAATATTACTATTTCATACTGTCCATCATGAAAACAGGCAGGATTTGCCAGGAGAAAAAATCACTGTACTTTTCTCATTTTACCATCCCTGTTTTTTCCTTCTGACCTTTGATCATCCCTCCTGCTTGATAGGTACTGCTGGATCTCATGCTCTGCTCTTCCCTCCTCCTAGGTCAGAGAACTGAGCTGTCTCTGACACCTTTTCTCCTGGCTTCTGTATACTGCCCTCATCCTAAAATCTCCTGAAAAGCAATTTCTCCCAAGTCTGCTGCTGCATCATGGGTAATAGGTGGAGAATATATTCGTAAGTTTGAGAAAGGCCAGATAAATGCCAGTTAAGGAAGAGGATTTCTGGTGCTGGGCTGGTAGAGGAGGCAGAGCTGGAAAATCAATAGTTAAGGTGTGAAAATAAGAGATATGAATGCTATCATTGTGGTCAACCAGGCTCTGCTGTTCCGGGCTAGCCAAGGAAGTCCCACACCAGAGTGTGGTCAGATTCTCCACTACTGCTCATGATGGTGAGGGGGCAGGCAGGTCCATCTCCCTCAATGACGAAGCAGCAGCCTCTGCTCCAGGGAAGCAAAACGCTGCTCACCAGGGATGCAGAGCACCATGGTTGGCTCAGCTGCTTTGCCCATTTTCAGCAACCTGCACAGATTTCCAGCCAGACAGGCTTTTATCCTTGAGGTACAAGCAGCAGCTTTCCTTTTATTCAGAAAGGAACAGCCATTTTCGAGTATTATCGCAGCGCTGATAATACATATTGCAAACAGCAGAGCTCTGAAGGGATGCCAGAGCCCTGCTGCTGACTGATGCATGACCTTAGGAAAGCCCACATAACTGTGCCACACCACAGCGTGCTCCTCCTTGCGATGGGAACCGTCCTGCCCAGGGCACACAGCACCGAAGGAGTCGGTGCCAGCACCCCTGCTGCCATATGCACTTCTCCTCTCACAGGGCCAAAGGCCTCCTCACACAGCAAAAGATGCCCCCCGTAAGGCTTGCAGCAGATATTTTATGGATCCTACAAGCAAAGTTGTTGTAGACTTGCACACAGCAACACAAGCACGTTGTAGAAGGAGCACAGCATTGAAGGCCCCGGTGGTGGCTCAAAATGGTGGCCCTAAGGTGTCCTCGGGAAGGAAATGGCAGCGAAGGGGCAGCAGGGCTGGGCCCAGCCATTGGGCCTCCTTGCTTCACCTCACTTCACTGCTGAGGAGGAGAGAGGAGCTCACCGCCAACTCCAGTGCATGGCAATGGGTTCTCCTGTTTTAAAAGTATTTTCCCTACAGCAGCTGTGACTTGATTTAAAACTACCACTTAATAATGCGAAGCTGGTGATCAGAGCAGGACAAAATGGAGAAAAGTCTGGTCTGGGAGGAGCCAAAACTCAGGTGTTCACAGCCAGACTTCTGTAATGGGACTAAGTTTTAAAACATTCATGAGTAAATCTGTGCACATAGATGTGAGGTTTCTTTCCTCACCCACTGTGCAGTTTGTCAGTCTGGAGTCCTGAGGCTGACCAGTCAAGGCATCCATAGCCACCAACCACTGACAGAGTCAGTGCTCCCCTATAGCTGCTGTAATGTTCCTCGAGAAACACCGTCCCATCAAAAAGTACCTGTCTCTCTTCATGGACTGTGAAGGGAGCTAAGACTTAGTTTTTTTGGTTGGTTGAATCTCACCCTATACTAATATTTTATTAGTAACATTTCTTTATTAACATTATGACAGAGGTATTGATATGGAACTTGTGTTTTTACAGGTGTTACTGATTTGCCAGATCCTCATGTAATCCGATCCAAATCATCATGTCATTTTTTACAGTGCAAGCTTTTAAGGAAACAAAACTGTTTTAAAATAGCCGATGTGAGTTTCCTAGATGTATGTTAGCATTAAGCTGCCAGCCTGACAGAAATGTAATTTTCTTCCATCACAGACTGGGAAGCTTAAAGCCTGCCAGATACATCTGGACACTGAACCTGAACCAAATTGCTTCCCGAAGTAGGCATGGAATGTGGGGACATTTAGACTTGTACCTGGTTACAGATCTGAAATCTGGATTTAAGTGCACTAAGTAGCAGTAGTAGACAGAAGTAATTATGAAAACCTTGTCTAGAACATTCTAAGAAGGAAATAGTCCATCTGCATCTGGCCCAGTTCAAGGAACAGGATTTAAGAGTACCTTGTGGCAACCTAGTCCTGGGGCAGCTAGTAAAGTCCTGAGGAGCAGTGAAGGGTTTGGCAGTGGTAGAGCTGCCCCCTATCTGCCCCTCAAGAGCCAAGAGAACCCAAGCAACACCCTGCATTGCCTGGCAATTCCCTTCACATCAAAGGAGTCCCAGAGGCCCTGCTGAAGGCTGCAGGGGGCCACAAGAGCACAGTAAAGCTTCTCGACTAGTGTTAGCGGTGGGCTCCCATATGCTCTTGGATTGTACCTTTCCACAAACCAGCTGTACCTCTCAAATAAATATGTACTGGGCAAAGCTCAGAAATGCATCTTTCTGGAGATTATTTCCATCTGCACATCACAAAGGATATATTGATTTAGCCACACTCCTGAGATCAGAGTGGAAGCTCTGTATAGTCGGGAAGCAGACACATGTGCTGCTTATCAAAGCTATACATACAGTACAAAAGATACCAGTGTGGAGAGCAACCAGCTATATTTGCACCGCCACATGAGCTCTTCTGTAACTCTCTCAAACAAAGGAAAAGGCAGTGCTGAATACTGCTGTTCCTCAGCCATGCAAATGGCATGTCAGGGCCATACCAGTCTGGGCTGAACTCATGGGCATGAGGAACTTAAGCAGCTCAAAATTGCTGCCCCCCGATGAAGCCTGTTTATTTGATATATTAATCTATATTCTTTGGAGCTGTGGAGAAACACAGTAACTGACACAACAGGAAAGGGTATCCCAGGAGATGTACCAAAGGGAGAAGTTGTAACAAAGATGAGAACAAGGTGACACATGTCACTAGATCAAGGCTGCATTTTCCTGCGAGGCTCTTTTATCCATCCAAGTGTAGGACAGATTACCTAGTGCCCCGAATTTGTGGTATTTCAGTTTGCAAAGGGTGACATAATTAAGCTCAAAAATTACAAAGCAAGAAAGTCAATTACCTAGGTCATGCAGTGCCACTGTATCCTGGTTACCTCAGTCTGGTTCTGGGACCGTCAGTACAGTGGTCATTTGTGGAGGCAGAGCGGTGACTCAGTTCTCTTGAACCATTAATCCTTCCTGCGGTTTCTGGGTTAATGGAGAACAGAGTATTACTAGAAGAAAATAAGCATGTGTAGGACAATCCTTGCACTTACTTCAGAAGTTTTCTGACATTTTGTAGTTTCACAATTTACCTTAAACTATACCACAATCAGTGGAAATGTCTCTGGGGATGGTGGCAGTAAAGCTGTTATCGAGATTTTCTCTTCTCTGTAGCTGCTGTTGTACCCATATCCACAGCAGCTGTGGTTTCAGGATTGCCCAGGAGTGAATCTGTACTGTTGTGTGGCAAGATATCTTCTACAGCCCAAGTGAGACCACTTGCAAGTCCAAGACAGCTGAAACAAGCCACACTATATTGCCTGCTCACAGTGGAGAGCTGACTGTGGATGCTTGACCTCAAGACTTCCACCCACCCATCTTTCAACAAGCCTGGGAGAAAGGGGTCAGAGGATCCCAAACCCACTGGTGCCTCCTTAGCATGAGGTTTGCTTGGCCTGTGGTACTTGGCCCCAGGCACTGCCCTCCAGCAAGAGAGAACTCCGTCTGAGTAAGGGCAGCATACTCAGGCACAAAAAAAATGGCATGACTGCTTTTCTCTGGAAAATTCTATCCCACATCTGCACAGCAGCTGGATTTCCCAAGTCTGTTAGCTCATTTCACTGATCTGAATGGATTTGCCCTCAGAACAGTTGCAGATCTGTATATATCACTCATGGCTTGATTTACCGTGGTTTACCTGAATAAAACAATAATTAGCTACACTGTTTCCCTTCTTCCTACCATCAAATGCTAATTAATTGTAACTCATAATTGAAAAAAAAAAAAGGCACATGAATGGCATGAATGGTTACTCTAGTCCGAAATGTTAAACAGTTTTAAAAATCCAAAGCAAACCAAATCCAAAAATCCAAAGCAACCCAAATCCAAAAATCCAAAGCAACCCGAGTCCAAAAATCCAAAGCAGCCACAATCCAGGACTCTACCGGGGAATAAATTGTACTTCAATGGCATTCTTTCCATTACTAGAGGCTTAAATGCATTTTTTTTTTTTTCTGCAGATTGAGCCAGACAAATACATCACTAATGTATTTCAAGCATGGGAATTCTTACTCATCTTGGGCAGTTGCTTAATCCAAGAAGAAACTATGGGATAAAGTCCTATGGGTCCTATGGGATAAAGTATGACTGAGGTGTTTGGCATGAAAGTGAGACACCAAGCAGGCACTGGCACCATAGGTTTGCGGATTTTGGTCTAAGATCCAGAACATAACGGCTTTGCCATTGCCTTAATTGAAGGCCATAAATAGTTTTACCACAAAACACTTGCACCTCCTACTGAAACACACAGACATGCCAAAAAGCCCACAGGAACGGGGTATTGCATAGGAAGACTCAGAAGTATGAAGAATACACTCAAGGCATGCATTTTCTAAGAGGCAATGTTACAAGATGTACAGTCTTAATGGTCACAGCTAGGCTTTGAATGGAATTTCACGTAGTTTTTCTCTCTCTTTTTTTTTTTAAATTTATTGTTGCTTATAACCCTTACACGTAGCAAACAAATCGGGCCATTCCATCCTGCATTTTCTAGTGACGGCATCCTTTCTTCTCTCTCCCTATAACAAAAACTCTTTGAAGTCCCATGCCACTAGCTACAAGTATTTTGATATTTCCCCAGCAAGGATGTAATAGGAGCCAAAACAAGCCTCCAGGTGCCAATATTACACCTGACAAATTAGGCACACGACTGGAAAAGGGTGGGCCCATCCTTCTGCTTAATGTTCATTTCCTCTCATTTCCACATTAACAGGAAGTAGTTGGAATGGAAAAAAGGCTTTCCTTAAAGACCCAGACTATCAAAGGCCTGGAGCTGTTTCTCCTTGCAAACAGAAAACTTGGAAGCCAGCTGAGTCCTATGATTTGGACCTCATTTAGAGTGACTTATTTAACCCCTACTGACGGCACGATGAACAGGATGTTATGATTTATTTAACACTTAAAGCGGGTGTGAGAACAAGGTGGATGGTGCCCNCACATACTGCTCAGCTGGAGCTCTAAGGTGATATCCCCACACCAACTGAACTGACTTGAGGGCATTTAATGGAGCAACATCAAGAGTGTTGAATTTACCTTGTGAAGACCTGAGCCCCACAATCTATCTGCAAACACAAAGCAAGCCCACGCTTACAAAACACCACACAGCTCCTAGGAGGCCAATGGAGAGCAGTAACAAAGCTGGCTTAAAAAAAAAAAAAATTACTAACATCTCCTACACTGGGTCCACAGGGGAATCTGACCAAGAACAGGCTCAAAAAATGTTATGTCTGACCAGCTTTAAAGTTGAACTGCTGCTTAATAATGTTGTAGCATGCCTCGGAGGGTTTATCTTAAAGCACCTTCTTTTGAACGGTGTGTAATCTTTATCTGGAATACAGGACCATACTTTACAGACCGTTTTCATGTCAAAGTTACTCAGTGAAATAATGCATAGATCGTCTACCCTCCGGAGATCAGCGTTCAGCTCTGCTCCATGTCATTACACTGAAAGCCCTTGGTGACTCTAGCAAACGGAATCTGTAGGAACACTTACACCTGTGGATAAAGGACGTCAACCTTGAATGATAAATACATATTTCTGGGATTTTTTTGCTTCTTAAGTATGCATGCGTGAGCGTAAGTTGTATTTTAATATAGACAAGCAGGTAATACATTTCACTTCTAGGAGATGAAGTAACGATTTTAGCAAATTACATTCGTCTCTTTAATCTTATATTTCCATGCACACTGAGTTAAATGTTGTAAAACTATCAATTCTGTCAAAACCTAACAGAAAGAAAACAAGAAACCCTGCAATCTTAATGTCCAAACTGACTGGTGATTATCAGGAATTAAATGTGCAGGAATTCCAAATCTTTTCTGATCAGAGATGTCTAGATGACTTTTGTTTTTCCATAATTGTATGAGGTTCCTACATAGTATTTAAGAATCAATTATATTGCAATTGATGTAATTAACTCTAATAATCCAGTAAAAGTCAGTAGGAGGGCTATTCAAGTCAATAGAAAAGAGGGACTATATTATGAAGGTGTTATTAACCTATACAGATTTTTACTAGACATTTCCTTTTCTTACATAATAAATATACAGTGATGAGGAAGGCTGTCATTATAATTTAATGGGAACAATGGCTCATCACTTCCTTTCCTGTACAAGCCTTAACTAATTCTACGTACGGTGTATAAGTAAAATGAAGTTAAATGAATCTCTCAAATTAGCTATTAATCATCCATCAATCATCTGTTGCTCCATGATTAAAATCTGTGTTGCTTTCAGAGCTGGGAAAGGTTTTTGGGGAGTGGCAGGGGCTGCATGTGCATCTTCCAATCCATTTATCCATGCACTTCTATTTTGCACTGCCAAGGGTACTTACTGAAACCAGTCCTGAAGTCAGAGCAAGTCTCCTGAGGAAAGTTTCAGCCCTTCTCAGAATAAAGCAAAACTCTTATTTACATATTTATAAGCATTTCTCTGGCTTTAACTACTGTGGCTTATGAGAACCTCATTCATGCTTCTGAATTCAGCCAGACAGCTCTTTTTCAGGAAAGAAAGCAACACTATGAGGTTAGGGAAACTGAGGCAGGGGTCTGCCGTGTGCCATGCAAAGAGATGAAGAGAATTCCTCTGTCCAAGATCCTAATCCCTTGTCTTATGCTGTAAGCCTTTTGCACTGCCTCATGAGGCAAAAGGGAGTTCTGCTTGAATACAGCTCTTCACATCGGGCTTTCTAGGAATTTCTGTCTTCACCTTCATCAAGCTTAGCATAAGCCTTATTAGATATGGAAGACTGCATTGATCTCATTAGCAGAAGTGCTTGTCTTGGCAGTTGTTTGTACGAGTGTTATTTGATGTATTGGTTGCCTTCTACGTGGCCAGCTACAGGTGAGCCTCTTTTATCACACCTTGGCTGCCCCGAGCTGGATTGGGTCCCCGTGGCATTACTTGTCTCTCTCTTTAAACCTGCAGTGAACCACTGTAGACAGGTCCAAGACATGCCCAGATGTCCACAGACTAACTTGGTGATGCACTGCTACCGCTTTCCTACACAGAGCTGAGGTGATCCAAATAGCTCCAGGAGAAGGCAAGGATGGTCAGCACTGTATTTACTCTGAGCCATTTAAAATCAAATAAATATTGAATGAACTGGATCTCCTGTGTGGTGTTGCTGAATTTAAGCAAAGGATGACGTCGAGGCTGAGGAGAGGAAAATTGTTTGTCTGCTGTGTTAAAATGTAGAAAATGACGATCTTGGGAAGAGGGGATAACTTCTGAAAACTCTTCCTATACAGACCCCTCTCCACATTTGTTCATATGTTCACACCACTACAGGTAAGCTGCAGCCTGTGTACTCAGCTAAAGGAAGAGGGAGCTGCGATGTTGCAATTTATACAGCAGAGAGGAGTCGAGTTCTGCTTTGTAACTACGGTGCTGATATTTTTCTAAATCACAGCAGTAGGGCAAGTGCTCTACAGATATCAATAGTTGCACCAGAGCTGACCTGTATTGCACAGAATGAATGAGCTTTTACTATAGGAACATAGACAGGCAGCCCTGCTGACTCCTGCTGAATAAACCTATTGCAAATCTGGCAAGCAACACCCTTCCAGGGACTTGTGGCTTCATCTAGTCTGGGGCTCCTGAGAGCATTTTTGTCTTTATAATACCATCATGCTTTCCTATACTGCTAAACACAGAGGACACTTCTGATGTTTTGTTTTGCAAGCTTCACTCACGGTGTACTTATTTGGTGTTATTTGACAGAGTCTTTGCTTTAATTTAGGAGCCAGTTCTGTGATAACAAGGCACAGATGGAAACATCGGTGCTCCACGAGGCATTAAACCTCTTTTCTTTTTCTCATTGTGGGCTAAAGCAAAATGGCCACAGGTGTCATGCAGCCCCACATACCGATAATTTGTTCATCATAGCAGGTAAGATCACCACTAAAGCCGTGTTTTGAAAATGGCATCTTTCCTTTTATGTGCCCAGCAATGCCCGACCACAGGCATGCGAAGCAGGTGGTGATGGGGTGCAGTGGGACACAGAGTGCCTGTTGCAGGCACCTCCAGGGCACGAGCGGGGCTGCCCTCAGCGCTACCTGAGAAGCACACGGGTGCTCTTCTGGTGTCCCTGGAGCTGCAAACAAGCTGTGCCAGAAATGATAGACTGAGAACTGTTCAAGTACGGCAATTCAGCAGTCAAAACTTCCTCTAGTTAAATCCCCGAGCACCACTTAGCTGCACAATCGTCTCAGCACTTTCACGCTCCGCGGGCTTTGCCTGCAGTCGTCAGGGGCTGCTTCTGGCCGACACCGGCAGCCCCAGCCCGCACCAGGCACCGGGCCTGGGACACTCCGCCAGCAGCCACGCAGCCCCAGCCGCAGCTGCCTGTCACGCACAAAGGTGACCATAGCTTACAGAATCAAGGGAAAAAACAAAGCACCACCGACAGAACAACTGTCCTCCCCTCAGTTTGAATTATCACCTGAAAGGAAAGATTCCAGTGTTCAAGCTTCCATGGAAAATCAATACGGACTTATCTTCTTTTTTTTTTTTTTCACTTAAAAAAATACTTGGGATGACAGTGTTAGGTAGCACTGTGAAAAACAACTAAATATAGCTGTAGATCATGGTGGGTGTGAATGGAAAACAAAGGAGTCAGGAGCCGAGCTCCTGCTGCTGCTACGTCACTGCAACACCCATAATTATGTTATTATGTGCACTGCCCACTTCAACTATATCTGGACACCACTTACCATGATAAAAATCTGATTAATAATATGACACATAACCTTGGTTTCTTTGATGAGCATTAACTTGTGTCTTGTATACTGTTTTTCAAACAGACAGGAGATCTGTTTTTCTTCCCTTCTACAGGGAGTTTGGAAGGGTGAGCATACAGAAAAATTAAATAGGGTTTTTTAAAACATCATTGCTGCACTCAGTGTGCAAATACATTGAGGCACTTGTGAAGCATTGCTGTACATGAATCCTCCTCCCCTAAACCACCAAATTTTAGAAATACTGTAATCTCCACATATAAACCCGTCTGGACTCAGGGCATGTTTAGCTCTACAACTGCTATGCCTTTTTATCCACTGCTTTCAGCCTTAACATGCCCCTGTACCAGCTGAAGATGTTTCTGACAGAAGTGTTGTGTTTCCTATTAAGAAGTTAGCATGCAGGGGCAATCCTTGCTCCATTGACATCAGTGGAAAAAATTCCACGTGTTCTCTTACACAAACTTTATTTTCACCCTGTTCTTCCCCCTCACCTGTCCAGAGATGTTTCAGCCATGACCAAGCTGTTGGGCAGGAGCAGACATGGGGGCAACCCTGTCCCCACAGGGTGCACACGCCTGCCCTCAGGTGCTTCTCCTGGTGCCCTTGTCACCCCCTCTTGCTCCATTTCTACCCAAAAAAAGCAACACAGCAAATTGCTACCAATGCCCTAATAGTTGCACAACGTGAAGGATTTTAAAGGCCCTGAGAAATTCTTTTTTTAAAGACCTAGAAAGTGAGAGGGACAATAACAGCACGTGCATCACAAGCAAGGCTCCGCAAGATGAAAGATTTTTTTTGTTTTCCTTTAGCTAAATGAATATTCCAAAAGCCTCTATCTTATTATGTCTTCAGACTGTGAGTTATCCTAACTGGTTTGTTTCACAATTCACCAGGAAAAACCCTCAAGATATTTCTAAGACAAGAGTTGAATGTCTAATTTCATCTACAATAGGGAAAATCTGTACTGCCAACAGCTTGTTCTCAGAATTCCACCTTAAAACAGTTTTAGTACCACCAGACCAGAAGGGTTTGATGCCAAAGAGCTGTTCTGTCCTATTGAAAGCAGAGAATGGCTTCCTCTGCAATATGTACAAAGAGCAAGGAAATTTACTCAATTAATGTGAAACACAAAATGGCATCTGCCATCTGGAGATGCATACAAAAGCCATGGGCAGTCAAACACTTCTTAAGACTTTGGCATGTAAAATTAACATATTTTAAGACTTAAAGGGACATGTGAACTCCTACTCTGTGAGTATTTCATTTTTCTCACAGCAAAATAAAATAAAGAAGAGAATATTTCCAACGCAGCACTCCAGAAACAACAGTGCTAGCCACCTATAAAAAATTGCCCTTGACACCAAGATCGCCATTTAAATTCTGCTGGATGAGGAGGAAGCAGTTATTTTTATATAAATATGCGTTTTTAAACACTGCACAGAAATACTCTTACACTACACTTTACCACTGTTCAAGTTCAGTGCATATGAGAAGTGTGTAAAACAGGCTTCCCTCACCTTAGTTGTTCTTAAGCATCCTTTTCTTCAAATGAACAAAGTTTGGCTCAAAGTGCCTGCTCCCTTTTGTGCATAAGGCACGCTGCTTTAAAAAAGCACCCGACATATGGTATCTAAGTGGTCACCGCCATAAATTATTCAATCTCTGTGCACTCATCAAACATAAATATAACAAAATGCAAAAGCTGAGGCTTCCCCACAATCACACAGCCGTGGATTCTTGTGGCACATATTTGGCCATGCAGATCTGGTCCCTGGATCCAAAATTTTCACCCAGGCACCTGGGGTGAGACACAAACCTACCTGCCTTTGCCTCAGCTTTGATGTGACAACATGCTGCAAGTTTCACAAAAACTTGCCTCGTGCCTTGTGCTGGAAAATAATGAGAAAAGCCCAAGAGAAGGAGCCTTGCAAAGGGAACCTTTGTTGAAGCACCCCATATCTTTGTGGTGATTATCTTAAGTTTCTTTTAGCAGGTGATCAATTTTTTTTTAAAGCCCAGAAGTGACCATTTCAGGGCACATGAGAAAGTTGCCTCACAGAGGAATTCAGAGCCAAGGACGCCAAACCTGCAAGTATTACTCCCGTGAATTGTGATAACACAGCTGCTGCAGCACAATGGGGCCATACACATCGCGTGTGTGGATTCTGATTTGTAGGAAAGGGGTCTCAACAAGCTTAGAAGCGCCAGAGTATTAAGGAAGGAATGTAAGGTGAAACAACTTTCTAAATAGTGATGCTGTCACTCACTCTACAAGTTTCATGTTTTATTACATTAACAAAGATTTGATTACATTATAACACGGATTTCTTTTTTACCGATTGTTTTTTCAGTTTATGTACTCCTGAATGTAACCCAGTAAAAACTCTAACACAAAGCAGAAGATGCAAAAGTAATCACTGCAGCACAAATGTGCATGTGGCTCAATACTTGGTGCTACATTTTACAGCAAAAAAAATAAAAATTAAAGAACATAGTACATCAAATCGAACACTCAGCCTGAAGAAGCGGCTGCTGGGCAACCCACATGGATTTATCTCTCATTCAGAAGCACAAGTTGTGAATTGCCAGGTTCTTGAAAATGCATTAAAACATCATTTAAACGTTATCTGCCAGTTCGCTGATCTGTGCTTGCGTTTCTGAGCGCGCGCGTGTGAAGGGAGAAACAGAGACAGAGAGAAGAAAATGACTCATGGCTGACGATGTTACCATGTAAATGGCCATAGCCGGGGGCTTCCCTGGGGGAATCTGCACTGCCACAGCACAACTCCGGCTAGCCTGCAATTACGGGCCGGCAGCAAGTCCCTCCAGCTCGAGCCGCAATGTCTGCAGCGGCTAATGGGAGCTTCCCCCAGAAGGACGCGGTGCAGAAAGTGCTGGGACCAGAGCTGGGACAAGAGCCTTCAACACAAAACCTTTAGAAATCCCTGCAAAATAAACACATTTGTGCCACACAAGCTCCTGCATGACCCCTTTCTGATGGCTGAATCCCGTCCTGCAGAAGAACTCCCCACTGCCACTGATGCGAAGGGCTCTGTGTTAAAAATAAAATCCAGGGCCTCAGCAGAAGAGAAAAGGGTTCCCGGGTGAGGAGCATGAGCCCCTGCCAGTGACAGCCCTGAAGTGCAGCGTGATGGAGATGCTGCTGGATCCCGACAGCTGAGGGCCGGGCCGGGCTCTGCAGGCATGTCACGGGGATGACATCCCGCAGCTGCGGGGCCGGGGCCGCCAAACCTGCTGGCGGCCAACCCTTGGAGTGTCACTTACATGAGCGCCGAAGTCATCTCCTGGCCCATCCTTCAGGACAGAGATAAGATGTCACCATCAGCTAATAGGAAGTGACAAGAAGAGATAAAAGAGATGTGGAGGGAGGGAAGGTTTGGGGTTGGAAAGGCATTGCTCTTCCCACTGATGCCAATTGTGCTAACTATTGAGCTGAGTTAATTAACGAGCTGTTTGAGCACTTTCATCCATTTTTGCATTTAGCATTAATTTTTCTACACATACATATAACACAGTTAGCCTGCAGCTTTTTAAACAATCACACACGGCAATCCCTTCAGTCTGATAGGGAAAAATTGCCCTTCTCCACGGGAAAAAAAAAATAAAAATAAAAAAAAAATTGGGGAAGAAGATTGCAAAGTGTCTTTGTTCACCTCCTCTTCCAGCCCATACCCTTCCATCTGGCACAGGAACCAAGACATCTGAGCTTCTTACACAACACAATCAAAAACCCAAACCACAACAGGCAGGTATCAAGTTTCCGTCTTTTCTCCCTGCTCAGGGCAGAAAATCCTGTCAGCCTCAGCTCGCTGGCGGTGAAGAAACCTGTTCCACTCGACAACGTCCATCTGAGTGCTCCATGAGAGGTGTGGGCTGGCAAGGGAAGCTGGTCCCCAGGTGTTGCTGGGTGCCACCGATGTCAGGGGCCATGTCACCACTGCTGCCCCCCTACAACTGCAGCGCTGCACTGGTAGGGGTTCAACGCTTCACCAAGCCACAACGTGTTCTGAAGCTTTTGACAAAAATTACAAAAACCTGTAGCCAGTGTAGCTAAGCATCTGATAACAAGCATGGTTTCTTCTGCTTGACATATTTTCCTGATGTATTTGTTTGTAAAGGTAGAGATAAGTACAGTAACACAATCTGTTCTTTAATATCGTAGGCAAAGAAAAATCACTAGTCACTGGCTACAACAGTTGACAACATTTGTGAGACAGCTGCAAGTGTACATTTGGGTTTTTTGTTCTAAAGATCATGAATGGGGCCTGATAGTGAAAATCCTTCTTCCCTCCAATGACATTTGGCTGCCATAATAACAAAAAGCAGTGCTGGTGCAAGGAAGGAAGAGATGATGAGGCTCCGATTCCTTCTGCAGTGTCTGCAGAGGTTGGTTTCACAGGGATAAGGAAGCAGGCTTGTGTGTGCCATGCAATAGAAGCAAGCCTTTCTGCCCGTATGTAGAAATTTGACAGTCAGCTAGGGAAAACACAAACTTAAAAACTCTTCAGAATAATTATTAGAAATCATAGCCAAAATAACATACATCAGCCTTGATTAGTTACATGAAAAAGCAGCCTTAAACTGATAGTTTAAAAACAGGAAAATTAGCAGTATGATTAAGTATGAATGGCTAATAAAAAGAATTTTGCTAAAACAGATTAAGGTTCAGATCAAGGTCACAAAAGGAACTGATTGAGGAAAACTGTCATTTTTGCTGGGACTCTGTAGCTGTTTCAGCAATGCTGTTTCCTCTGAATCACAGCCCCGTAATGAGGAATTGCACTTCTGGGGTTAATGAAGTGTTGGCATGTATGTTTACCCCCAAATTTCAGTGGAAACATTAATTGTGGTCCAAGAAAAAGGCAAGTTCCTTGTGAGATTTGCGTCCTTCCTGGCTGTGGATGCCTCCAGGAGCCTCTTTCTTCACCACAGGTCAGGAGCTGAGCCTTGGATCCATAGACGTGATCTGAAATTCAGTGCTTCCAAGGGAGAGGTTTGCAGAGAGGCGTTTCCCTGGCAATGCCTGTCTTCTGTGCATGCAGACACTGAAAATGGGATAGGGACAGTGCCTACAAACTATGGGCACAGCTAACCTCAGGAATTTCCAGCAAGAAGCAATCTTATGCATGCAGTTCCCTTCTGAAAATTGCTCTCTTTTCTTGTTATCCCATTTGCACAGAGCTGGGGTGATTCCTGAAGAGGCCAAAGAGCTGAGGTGGAAGTGCTAGCATCAAATCAAGCTTCCATTGTGTCCTGATGGTGCATAGAAGAAGGCAGGAAGGACCACAAGCTTGTGGTGTAAGTTGGGGGTCATGGGAAAGGGGATGAGGATGAGGATGGGGATAGAGACGGGGTTTTCCTCTGTTTTTTTTTTTTGTTGTTGTTGTTGGTTTTTTGCTGTTGTTTGTTTGTTTGTTTGTTTGTTTGTTTGTTTTTTTGCCTCCTGAGCTGGCACTTTGCACAAGGGGCAACAGGCACATTTGGTCTGCAATGGAGCTGCTGCAGCCTTTGTGAGCGCTGCTCAGTGCCACAAGCTATTGCTGCAGATGTGACTCTCACCAGGCCTGGTGGGGTCAGCGAGCTGGCACCAGAGCTGCACAACCGGAGCAGGAAAAGGCAGCCCCGTCCCTGAGCACACCCGGCTGCACCCTGACGAGCTGTAACAGGTTCGGCGGCGGCACCTTTTCAGTTGCTAAATAAAGAAACTTCTGTCTTCCAGAGCCTAAAGCCCTCGCTGAAAGATTGAAAGGAGAAGGGGTGGGTAGGACAAAGGGGCTGTGTGCGGTGTTTAAGGTTTGTTTGTTTGGATCCTGGTTGAAGGGAATTCACAAGGAGGAAAGCCCACTGACACTTGGAGGAAAATAACTCCTCAATTTTACAAAGGACAGCAGCTTCAGAGCAGCAGGATTCAGAAAGTCAGAGCCATACAGATAAGATGACTGTGCCAGAAATCACATTTTTATTAGTACATAAAACACATGTCACTTGACAATGAGTATCTGAAGCACGGAGTGAAATAACCCTCCAGCAGGGAAGTCAATATTTAAATCAATATCTCTGGTAAGGAAAATATCTTACTCATTGATATAGATTGGATTTTTTTTCCTTATGAATCTCTCAGGAGGTAAACAGTGTATTTCTCTTGTAAAAGCAACTGAACAGCATTGCCAATCAGCTCTAATCATGCCTAGAATCCAATAGCATGATGCTCTGAAATTATTAATGTTGTTATAAATGCCATTTGACCCTTATGTCAAAGATGTATTTCCTCTCCAGAAAAAGGCACCTACATTATTTTCACCCCAATATTTCCTCTCCAGAAAAAGGCACCTACATTATTTTCACCCCGACTGCCGAGTGTGAGCCATGGGTAACTCCCAGTCACTTTCGTGGGCAGCATAGGGCACTTTGGGATGAGCTGTTTGCATTGTGCAGGTACTTGTTGGTCCAGCTCCTCCAGGCTGATACCCATGGGAGACGTCAGTGGCTTTATGCTAGCTGCTGCCACATCCTCCATCCATGCACTGCAGGGAAGCTGTGCAGCACTACAGAGAGGACTGACAGCTCCTGGAAGAGGGGCAAAAGGAAGATCACGCCCCAGAGGCATGCAGTCACCTGGGCTACAGAGTCCTGGATCCCCCTCCCTGGGCTAGAGACATGTTTTGCCTCACAGAGCGATAATGGGTAGATGAAGTACATAACCCTGGATGCTGAACACCCCTCCCTCCAGTTCATCGTAAGCACCTTCCACAAGCCCAAGCTCACTTGTTTCTTCTCCCTTCAGCCCCGTGATAGTCTGCTTCCTTTCTGCAATGGGACAAAACCCCAAAAGGAGAGGGAAGGATAATCCCATCTCACAGGCTGGTGGCTGGGGCACTTTGGTGAGAGAAGGGACCCGCGACTCTGCCTTGCTTCGGGATGAGGAAAGTGTTAAACACAAATTTCAACCTCTAGGACAGCACCCTCACTTGTAGGCTACCCTATGAAAGATGGGAACTGACACCACCATGAGGACATCTCGCAAAGACAGCAGCACCGAGTGCATTTCTGCTGGAGCATGTAGGCATGGAGGAATCACGTGCACCGGCCCCTGACAGGACCCCCAGGTACCCCTGTCCCCAGCTGCCCCTTGCTCGGGCACTGTGGTACCCAGAGCGCATCCCTGGCACAGGACGAGCTGCGTAAGCAGTCTGCATGCAGACACCAACAATCATCCTATGTTCTGCTTCAGGACCCCAAATGTGTTGGCTTATTCAGGACCGTGAATCCTATTAAAATTAACCGTGTAGCCTTAAGACTGTTTTAAATTGCCAGTAGATACCTCTCTGCCCCAGAAAAAACAGTCCTTCCATACCTTGCAGGACCGGGTCCTTAAGGGTGACAGATCATTTTCAGATCACAGGAATGATTTTCACTAGAGGAGGATGGCTTCTTAAAGCTGTCACTGTATAATACAAAAATAATTTAATTCAGTGCAAAAAAAAAAAATCATCAAAATCGTTTTCCCCTGGTTACAATCCCTCTACAGAAATATCCTCCTCTCTCTTAAAAACACAGCCAAAAGAATGTAAGCCTATAAAATCAAACGACATTTCCTGTTCAATACCAGTTTGATTATTCAGCAGGGTAGAGTACAGTTTTAAACGGCCAAATGCGCTTCCTCCCCTCCTGCTTTATGACTTTAAACGTCTTAAGACTTTTAACGCAGGTGCTAGGACAGGGCAACCCACAGCACATTTTTATGTGCCTCTAACCCCTCCCCATGGAGATTGCTAAAATAGTTGGGATCTCTGAGCCACGGTTCATTATGATTAATAGAAGGAAGCTGTGTCAGGAGGAGTTTTTGCACGACAGCAGTGTACATCTCCAAAGCCCCCGTACAAAAGGAACCACCTGGGCAGCTCCTCAGATGTTGCTTTTAAACTCTTGTGCATCATCAGTTTGGCATGCTTTGGTTAGAAGACACAGAAGACTGTTCAGCGAGTGAGCAGTGGCTGATGGAACTGAACCATACTGAGCATAAATCTCCAACAGAGGAACGGAGCTGGAGTTAAACCAGCTCCCACCTCACAGCCAGGGAAACCTACATACACCAGTGCTTTGCATTTGACTTCCAAAGGGATTCATCGATCCCACCTCCCAGTGGTGTGACACCATAAGAATCTCATGCCAAGCAGAGGGATCCCTAAGTTGTGGGGATGGACCCCTCCTCAGCAGGGACAAATGAGGGGACAAAGGAGCCCATGGCTGGGACTTCCAGAGCCTGTGGTTTGCTGCAACTCGTGTCCCATGGGGATCACCATCCTGGCAGTGCGGGTTCAGCACCTTCCAGGGCCACAGGTGGATCTGGCCAACATCCTGCATTCACTTATGATTTCTGCAAGAAGAATTAAGGGAGAGATCAGGGTGACATGTCCACAACATTGCTGGCTGAGGGAGGGATGGAAGGGAACTGGCAAAATGTCCACTACCACAGGGGCAACAAAGCTGCCCCTACTGCCCCTATGTATAGCTCTTATCGAACCCCATCCCACGCTGCCACAAATGTTAACAGTGATCTGGCAGAAATGGGGTTTGGGAACCAATTCCCCGGATTTACAGAATGGTGTTAAAACAGAGCAGGACAAGAGGTGATACTCAGTGGGCAGACAAACTTAATGGCCAATGTCACTCCGTCAGCCTTTTCCCATGAAAAACCCTGCACCTTAGGTGCTACCAAGTGCTAATTTGTTAAGAAACCCTTAATTGAGTGACAGTTAATTATTGACAGATTTGAACTACTTTATCTCTCAATCAAAACCTGGCTCTGTCCCAGGCAGCAAGCAATTTAACAGCCACAAAAGGTAAATCTGGCCACGTGCAAGCTTTTATGCGGGGGCCCGATGGCTCTCCGTCCCCCACACCAGGTTCCTGCTAAAATTTCTCTCTGAAGGAGCCGATGATCCCCTGGTGGTCACCAGCCCACGTCAAGGTGGTTACCCTGCTTAACCCCACTTGGCAGAGTGGGAATTGCCAAGGGGACATCCATCTGGAGCTGCCTGAGATAAGAGGTGTCCAGTGTTAATAAACAGGCTTCCTCTACACCTCAGCAGGGCCTTCCTTTTCCAAACAGTCTTCCTTTAATGTTGTAAAATGTTTTTTTCCATTTACTCAACCATCATGCCTTTGGTGGTGGGGGAGGGCTGAGGGAGAGGAGAGGAGAGGAGAGGAGAGGACTGAGATTCAGCATAAGTATCTAAAAAATCTGTACATCTGCTTTTGATATGAAATTATTAATGCTAAAAGTTATTCCAGCCTAGCTGTTTTGTTTGCCTGTTCTACACAAGCACTATGTGGAGAGAGAGAAACAGAGAGAAAGAATGAGAGAAAAACAAAACAAACAAACAAAAAAAAAGTAGCAAAACAAGTGAAGGGAAAGGGAAGTGAAAAGTGAAGAAAAGAGAAGTGAAAAAAATAAAGGAAAAGTGAAGTGAAGAAGAGAAAAAGACAAGAGAAGAGAAGAGAAGAGAAGAGAAGAGAAGAGAAGAGAAGAGAAGAGAAGAGAAGAGAAGAGAAGAGAAGAGAAGAAAAGAAAAGAAAAGAAAAGAAAAGAAAAGAAAAGAAAAGAAAAGAAAAGAAAAGAAAAGAAAAGAAAAGAAAAGAAAAGAAAAGAAAAGAAAAGAAAAGAAAAGAAAAGAGAAAAGAAAACAGTGAATGTATCAGTAGAAGTAGTAGGAGTCACAGCCGCATTACACTCATTCACTACAATATCGCTAAACATTCATAAATGCTTTATGCATCCCAAAATGCCATGTCCGAGGGATATGGCATCCCACTGAGGTTAATGAATGAATGAGGTGCCCTTGAAGGTTAATTTGCACAAACAAAAGGTCAAGGGACATCTTCAAAACAAAATATTGATTAAAGCAAGTTAAATGTTTTGACTTGAAGGAGACATGAAGGATTAAAAAGTAGAATAGAGCAGTATGGATAAGAAAGGAACAGGAAAGAAAAAACACCACCCCCAGACACAAAGGAAATGGTAGAAAACATATCTGAATCAGCTAGTCATCTGCTAACAAGCTGTAAAGATTTCCAATGACAAGTTGTCACATTAGTTTAGTGAAACTGAAGCAGCACTTATCCCTTTCCTGTGCTTAATCTCTCAGCGCACTGCACAGAAACATGCTACCACGTTTAATAGGATTAGTTTGAGTCACTTTCTCTTCTCTGGAGGTTTTCTTTTTTCTTTTTCTCTCTCTTTTTTTTTTTTCTTCCCCTTTTTTTACAATTCTATCTCCATCAATACCTGGTTCTTGAATCAAATTGCACTGTGCTGAACCACATAGCTTGCATTCACTCTCCAGGTTCAAGACATTTTCCTCCAAGGGTTTCCCTTCTGAAGGGAGGAGCTGGGGTGAGGAAAGGTTCCGAACCCAGCAGCACGCAGCCGGCACCCAGAACTCTTTCTCTCGCACAGGCTGGTGATGCTCTGTCGATGTTGGCGGAGCTATTTTGAATTCACATCAGTGTAAATAAGAGCAGAATCAGGCCTTCGTGGTTGGCGGTGTTCTTTTTTACACATGAAAGTGCTTGGACATTCCCCATC
>VXAV01010252.1:159875-163699 GCA_013399715.1 Alectura lathami | reverse complement strand
GCATTTTGCTCTCCGTTCTCCGGCCGGGTGCCGCCGTCTCGTAAAGTTTCCGAGCGCTGCGGCTCGTTCCGCGTTTGTTTTCGCCGAAGCTCACCTTTAGCGGCAGTACCGCGTGCTGAGCGATGATTTTTCGTAGTCGGGGGACAGACGGGGTATCACCACCTCAAGGGTTGGACTGTAATAATAAGTACAATATAGATACTTTTTTGCTAACAGCTCGCTATTAAATTATTCTGCGGACTGTCTTCCACCCGCCGAATGGCACTGTCAGAGCGCGCAGCTAACTTTGCTGCCAGTTGAGCTCTGAGGCCTTTGGGTTTATCTTTCTCTTTTTTATGATCAGCTGATAAATTAAGGTAGTCGTAGGAATGGACGCATCTTGAAATTGGAGTTTAATTTCATTCAGGGGAGAACTGTAAATACTGCCATTTGTAGACTCTGAATAATGATTTATTCTGTCTCACAGTGCAGACTAACTGCCAGGTTAACTCATTTCAGGATTCTGATTTAACGGCATCGTGGAGCATGGGAAAAACCCTTGGAGAACTTGGGCTGACTTGGTAGCAGGAATCTGTCTTGCGATGGTGTCAGTGTTGTCTCTGCACAGAGCCATGTGAGTTATTTTCTTCAGGGTCAGTGAAATAACAAGGACCAGGCTGGCTTGAAAGGAGGAAAATGTTTTTGGTTCTGTATCCTGAATAGTTCAATTTCTCTTTCTCATTGAAGGAACCTTTTCTCCAGCAGTGCGGAGTGCAGGTAACTGCTGGAGGGCCGTGCCCCCTAAAATAAAGCCAGAACCAAGGAGGTGCTGACCACCTCCTCCCAGTGAACTCTCAGCCCATGCGGCAGTTGGTGGGAACTGGGTGCTGGGCACCCACGGGACTTGCTGGGGCTCTGCTGAACTGGGCCCTGGTTGCTGCTGAAGGTATCATAATTTCGGAGGAAATCGCGTTGTGATTTTTACTTCTCGTTACAAAGAAATCCAAATGAAGCAGTTGTTGCTGCACAGACAGTTCTAGCTATTTCTGCCTGGTTTCATGACATGTCTCGGCTGAGGGAGTTAGATAAGCCTTTCTTTCCTAAGAAAACTTGTGCCAAAACCCTACAAAAACGTAGAACTCTCTCGGTAGTTGCTGAAGTGATTTCAGTGCTGAGCAGACCTATGGTGAAGAAGCGTCATCTGTTCTCGGATTCTAGCTGTGGGTTTTGTCTGGGCAGTGCTGTTGACTGGAATAATTTCCATCCTGTGCTTCCTGGCTGCTTCTGGCAAAGCCATGCCCAGTGCAGCGCTTCAGCGGGAAAGATCTGAATGTTTCTGGTAGCAGGAGCCTGGTGAATTCCTCGTATGGCGGCGTAGCGGGCTGACATGGGGCAGGCAGACACCAGACCTAAGAGTAGTTGGCTTGAGACGAGATAGGGACAATTTCAGCTCTGTGAACTGATAGCTCCTTGCATTCAGCAGTGAATATTTGTCATGTTTAGCCCATTGCTGTGTGTATTCTGTGGCTGTTTGCTGTCACTTGGGCTCGTTACATTAGACCAGGTCCCTTCAGAGTGGCTAAGCAGGGTGAGATTGAAATGAAATCTCCTGTATATGTCATAGGTGTATGAATGAATCTGGGAGAAAGTGGTCAGCCTCTTTGTAGATGAGTTAATAAAGTTGATCACAGAAATCAGTCTCTTTAGTTAAATACCTGACATCCTATTCCTTTCTAAAGACCATTCTAGCTAAAGGTTTTGGAACAGGAACTCTTTGATACCTAGAAATTAATCGGTTCCCAGTGAACATGTTAGTGCTTGTCATGCGGATAAAAAATAAAACCATGTCTGTAGCCGCTCCGCTATTAGGAAGTTCTTCATAGCTGCATTTTAATCAAATCTCCTTAAACAAAAGTTTCAAAAGTAAATTTGCAAATAAAATAGTGCAAGCTGTTTTTTGGGGTGGGCTCAGAAAGTGCTGAGGCCCCTGTTACATTTCTGAGTTGCATGGGAATGGAAAACATTCTCTGTCCGAGAAAGCCGTGTTGTGCGCTTTGGGGCCCTAGATGTGCCGTGTGAATTTAACACAAACTGCGCTTGGCAAGTAAGGAGTATCAAGGGTGACATGTCAGGCAAATTTAACCGTCGCAATTTTCAGACTGTGCAACTCAGAAATCATAAAGATATGGGGAGATCTTGACAGTCTAAGCCATGTTTCTAAGTGCCTGTTTCTGGATAGCTGAACGGAGACATGGCATGTATGAAATGGTTTTGAGACATAATGTGACCAAATACTGGTACTATGTAAAGGACACAAACTTCCTAAATTACTTTTTTTCCTAAATTACTTTTTTTCCAAGACTTCCCTGTTTACCCAGGTCTGATCTCTTCCCCAGTCAGGGCTGGGGTTTGCATCCCGCTGTATGGGGCTTTCCACTTCCCTTGATGTGTGAACTGGTTTTGGTCCTCCAAGACCAAAATGCAAAGTGGCCGTTCAATGTCCTTCCCGTTTTGCCAGGCAGAAAGTAGAACTAGGCAGAAAGGAGAAACATTTCCCATCTATAAACCACAAGGGATGTGAGCCTTAACGCTGGCGGTCTGTAGGCTCAGCGTGACATGGGGGGAAATGGAGGTGTTGGTTCACGCTTGGCTTAGGAGTGCGGTACCTCTGGTGCCTCCCATGAGGGCAGGAGGGAGCATCACGGCAGAGCACCTCCAGCTGCTGGTGCGGAGCTCAGGGAGAGGAAGATGGGCACTGGGGAGGAAGGATGCGTGGCAGTGACCTTCCAGCCTGGCGTGGGACAGCCTGTTTCCTGCCCTGTTGACTCAAGGGTACAGCAAGCCCTCCCCATGCGTGTCCTTGGTTGGGATTGGGCAAGAGAGCGGGAAGCAGTGTTCAGGCACCTAAAATTTGCTAGGAAATGTGCAAAACCGGGAACCTGACATGAGGGTTTTGGTCTGAGTGTGGGAACGTTCTGCTGGATCTTAATCAAGCATAGCTTGCCTGCAGAAACGGAAGGAAAGGCATGAAGGTTTTCGGTGCAGGTTGTTTTTTTCCTATTGGCAACTGCTGTCTTTCCACAGAATGCCTTCAGAGTATATTGTACGTGCAGCAAGCAAGAGCTCTTATAGTTATCTTGCAATTAGTTTGTATCACTTTCAAATGAGCACCACTAGGCTGGAAGGTCAACCTTGACCCTGGTTTGCACTGCGCTGGTATCGCCTACTGAACAGCTGGGGCGGTGTGTGGCCCCTTCCCACCCCCACAGAGTATAAAACCCACCCTTCTGCCAATCCAACTCCTCCGATTTTTTTATAAAAGGAAGACCTAATTGTTAGAGCTTGAGTCTGCTCCTTTTGCAGCAATTCAAAGAAAGCAGGAGACGGGTTTTACGATGCGTGCTGCCCAGTGGGGTCTGATTCTGCTGCTGGCAAGCAGCAGGATTTTGGTACCCAAGCATCCTGAAGACCCAGGGACATCACCTGCAGGGTGCGGTGCTACCTGGTGCATGGGTGGTATAGCTGGGCCCTGCCACAGAGCTCCTTCCTATGGTGGTGTTACCAGCATGTCTCCAAACTCCACTTTCCAATGTGATAAGGGCAGATCTCTGAAGGCGGTGAAGGCAGTGCCCTGATAACGATGTGAGGCTCTGGGTTTCCTGCCTGAATTCGTGATATTTCTTTTATTTTTATCATTCCTTGCTTTCCTGTATGCAAGGAGCCAGTAACACAGACAAACATCGTGTCCCTTGCATAACTGTCTGTGACAACAAATCTCTGAAAATTCTTTTAGTACATCCAGAATACGTGGGCAAAAGCTGCAGAATAAACATAATGTTTCCAAG
>VXAV01010252.1:152375-154875 GCA_013399715.1 Alectura lathami | reverse complement strand
GGGAGCTGCAGTGCTCACAGGGCAGTCCTGAGGTCAACAGGAGTGGCAGCCGAGGGCAGCATTCAGGCCAGAGCAATTAAGTAATTCCTACCAAACAGTACGGCAGGGTGCTGATTGTTATGGTGTAATTCTCCCATCCTGGGAGAGGAGCCCAAGGGGTGACAAGTGCATGAACCAGGAGTATATGTGGCTGCAGGTGATCCCCTCTGCCCAGAGCATCCATGCCTCACCCCTGCTATTTCTCCCCCCTTTCCTCTGCTTTCCTCAGTGCTTTCCTGCTGGAACCGGGGTGGGAGTGCCTTGCTCAGGGGCTCAGGCAGGAAAATGCTGGGCATTGGGGCCGCCCCTGCCTCCCTCCTTACCCCACTTCTTCCCCTGCCCTTGGGGAAGCACTCCGTCTGGCCGCGGCTTGGATGCAGACCTGCTAGGAAAAGCAGATTTACTAAAGAGCATTTGTACACGATGTGTGCTCTGGCGTACAGTTCAGCTTGGGGATGTTTTTGTTTTCCAGCAGCAGCTCGTTTGCCCAGGTAGCTTGCAGTTTCCAGGGAAAGGCGCAGTACAGAGGTTGGTTTGTTTGTGGTAGGTTCTGTTGTGGCGCTTTTATTTACATGGTTGAGTGTGCATACACAAGGAACATATTTCTTGGGAGAAGCCGATCTTTCTTCCCTGCAGAAAGCAACATCTGTTTTCCTGGACAATACAGCCAGGATGAGAACATAAGACTAGCAGATACAGCCAAGTTCAGGTTTTAGTCGTAAGCTAAAACACTGCACCAGCCTGGTTTTTGTTTGTTGTTTTATTTTTTATTTTTTTGACTAATGCCTGTAAAATGCGTCTGATCATCCTTTGCTGAATTGCAGAAGGAAACGGTTAATGTTTGCTTGTGTTGCTGAGCAAGATAAGATGCACCTGCAGCATGAATTCCCGTCTTGGTCCTGAATGCAGTCTATATCTTTGCAAACTAATCTGTTTAATCAAATATTAAGTTTTATTCAAATTCCAAAAGAAACAGACAGCCAATTGTTTTTCTGCATGGTCTTCCTTTGTCATGCATCCTCTTTGCATCTCAAGAAAAATAGCCTTGTTCAGTCACAAAACATTTGCATAGATCAAAACCGAAGCACAACGGTAGCCTGTGTGCTGCTAAGACATCTGTAAAGGTGAAGAAGTTTGGTGTTCTCCCTGGCAGGAGGGCTTTGGGACACAAGTGGAACTTTCTGCAATTTATTTATTTTTAAGCAGAATTCCGATCCAACTGGAATGAGTTTCACAGTCCCAATATGTGAAAGCTATAATTAACGAATTACAACATTTTGAAATGAGGAGTTATTACATCTGACTAGAATTAAACTAATTAAACTTAAAAAAAAAAAAAAAAAAAGGCACTTGTACAGCAAGCTGGTTACGTGTGTGCTGTTGATAAAACCTGTGTGACAGAAGAGTACTTTCCAGCTAGCCTGTTCTTTGGAGGGTCTCTAAGATGCTCTGAGATGCAATGATTTGGAGCTTTGCTTATTGAAGGCAGCTGAAGTGTAACTTAAGGAGCAGCTTGGCTTTGCCAGTGCAAATTTTCTACCTGATACAGCCCCTTCTTACCACTTTTCCTTCAATTCAGTGCATGTATGGGCTAAAATAGCCTGCTGTAGCATTTCTGGGAGCTCGGGCTGAGGGCAGCAGAAGTGAAAGATATCCTCACTGAAAGATACTTTTGAAAAAGGGGAGAGCTGCTCGGGAGGATTAAAGTGCAAACGAGTCAAACGCGATGCAGTGCTACTACCTCCCTGCTTGCCTGGTTAACACATGTAGGAGCATATGTAGGTTCCGTTCCCGGTCTTTCTGTTCCTATTTCTTAACATTTTGCCTTTTTGCTGCTGCTGGGTGAGGTGAGGCTGCTTCACACCATGTAAGCGCACAGTGCTGAGGCTCTCAGGTTGTTTGAACACTGCGTTAGGTTCAGCTGCAGTACACTGTTTCTCTGATCTTTTATGTTCCTGAGCAGATGTCTTTCATTAATTTATGGATTTATCAACTTTTCTTTCTCTCCTCCTTTTTTTTNCCCCCTCCCCCCCCTTTTTTTTTTTTTTTTCTTTTTTTTTTTTTTTTTTTCTTACACCTGGCAGCTGGCTCAAGTTTCAGCAGTTATTGTCTATTTTGCATTACCCATAGAATTGAATGTCATCTGTCTTCACAAAGCTATAGCTGGGAGAATTGAGGCAAGCCACATGAGCTGCTGGGACAGAGCTTGTTTGCGTTCCATTCGGCACCCCTCCTCCCTTTACCTCCTTAATATTTATTTGTGCTCGTTTTCTTTCCTGGCCTTGAATGGGGCTTAGCTCGTGTTCAGTACAGCTGTATGTTTACTGAATCTATTTCATCATGAGTCATTGTGCGTGTGTAAGTATCCTGGAAACAGCTAGTGCTTTCTTGGAAGAACAGTTGCTTTTCAGCCCAAGCACTTAAAAAGGAAATTAAGCAATTGGTCAGTTCAGTTTTTTTT
>VXAV01010252.1:147184-152369 GCA_013399715.1 Alectura lathami | reverse complement strand
TTTTTTTTTTTTTTTTTTTTTTTTTTTCTGAAATAGCAATGGGTTATCTAATTCTTAGCTCTTAAGTCTGTCATTAACTATTTTTTGCTAGATTATTACAGATCAGATCTTTTATCACAGTGCAATGTTAACCTTAGGATCAAGATACACAGATTGGTTGCATATTTGATATCGCTTTAAGGCTGCCAAGTGCTTAAGAATGAGTATAATTTTAATAGAAAATGGATTTCTGGGAATTTGAGTCTTAGAACATCTTTTAATACGTGTTTCATTCAATATCAATATCCCCTGGCATTATGGCAGAAAATATTTAAAAATCCTAAATGCAGAAGGAATCAAAATGCTTAGACAACTGCCTAATATGCTTAAATCCAGCAAATATGAGAGCTTTTTTTTTGGAAGTTTAAGTCCATCTTTTAGCTCGCACTGAAAGGGAATGTATGCCAAACCTGATATTAGCACGTCGGCAGCATCACAGGAATCACAAATTAAGGAGGCTTAGGTTTTTTATTTCTTTTACTTACTGACGTTCCCCCTCAGACCCCCGCTCCCCTGAAATGATCGCATAACAAAGTGGATTTCTGGTGTAGAAGTTTTGATTTGTCTAAAACTCTTATCACTAAGCAATAGGTGACAGCTTGCTACTATTATTTCACTTACGTATTTTGACAGATGGCACTGCAGAGTGTAATGCTCTTTTAGACTTCTCTATCAGTCTAATGGAGGTAACTGGAGGTTCTTTCAACTCTTCTCTTGGCACAAGAAGTATGTCAGTCATAAATTATCTTCTTTGTAATCAGCAAGCGTCTAAAACAAAATGCAAGTTCGGCTCAGCCGTTCTCCTTGGGCTTCCAGATAATAAGAGGTTTTTAAACTAATGTTATTGATGAACTATTTTTTTTTCAATGCCACATTTTTCCAATCTGAAAATGAATCTTATTTTACAACTGGAGTAAAGGAGAGGGTCTCAGTCGATTTTACAAATTAGAGAAAAGGATTTTCTGTTGAAGCCCAGCTATTATGCAGTAGCATGCTGTAAATTTGCGCCTGAGTTTCTGGCTCAGGAGATGCTCTGTGCCAGTGGCTGTGGTGTGCCTACGGATGGGGTCAGGCTTCATCCCTCCATCAGGTGTGAAAGGAGTGAGATTTTCAGCAATCGCGTTCAGGAGAAGCAGTCCTCGGAGAAGCTTCTGGGAAGAACCCTTAATTGACCTTGTGGGGGCCACATTGATTTTTCTCCACGTGCATCTTCATTTCTGATAAATTATAAAGCCATTAATTTGCTGAGGAAATGGCAGGGCCAGCCTGCGGCACAGATGTGACCAGAGCCGTCCTCGCACACAGCGCACAAAAGGGAGCCAAGAAGCCGGGAGAAAATCAGCAAGCTGAGATTGTTATGGTTAGCTTCACATTCCCTTGGGAACTGTTCTCGTTGCTTCTGTTTACAGATCTAAAAGGTAATGATGTTTCCAGGATAAATAGGCTGCGTTATATGGTAAGTGGCCATTTATTGATCTGCTAGCCCGCGTTTATTGATCGCTTAGCCCCAAACGCGGCTTCCTCCTCCAAGGAGTTAACTGGCAGAACCGAAGGCGACAAGTTTGGTTAGCGTGTGGGGCCGGAGGGGCTATGCCTCTCGGAAAATTTGGCTTTGAATAGCGAGGCAGTGCTGAAACAGAGCTGTAACGGGATTAGAGAGAGCGGCTCAGGATGCTGAGGCCAGAGCGAAGCAGGTGAAACCGCTGCCTGCAGGAGGCATTGCTCGGAGTGATGGAGCACCCTGCTTGCGGCACGTGTGCTCGCTTTGCTTGGTGTGCGCAGCGCGGTGCCAGGAGAACAGACTTGGGCTGGAACTGCAAAGGAGAGGGAGAAAGAGCTCCTGAAAAGTTTTGTGCAGCACACGCTTTGTGCGTTTGTTTCCCTAGCAACAAGTGAACATACATATGGTACACAAGCCGTAAACTTGTAACATTCCCAAGACCTGTCACCAAAACTGATAGGAAATGCAGGGTTTGGGCCACATGTCTTCTCATACCTCATTTTGCTGTTTACAGAAAATCACAGCGTGGCCATTTCAGTGTTGCTAATTTCTCCTTCAGGCTGGGGTGCAGCGTGTGCAAGGGGCACGTTGCGAGCTCTGCACGCTCTAGCAAAGCATTTTCCTTTACCAGTTCAATCCTACATGCAGGAAGGCTTGTCGCCGAATCACTTGAAAAAGGCCAAGCTCATGTTCTTTTACACCCGGTACCCAAGTTCCAACATGCTGAAAACCTACTTTTCAGACGTAAAGGTAAGAAAATCTCTTCCCCCTTCTCCTTTCTGCATGCCGTGTGTGGTCATCAAGTTTGGCGTTCTCAGAGGTCAGCGATGCTTCTGGGTGCACAGAGGCTGCAACTGACTTGTTCCTTCCCTTGAGGCTGTGCCCTGCCTGTGCCTGGACGAGGAAAGGAGAGGTTGGAGGATTTAAAATTAAAAATAAAAAAAGTCATTTACATTTGAGAGCAGAGTAAGAATTATTGTTACGGTAAACTAAGCAATTTCCTTTATAAATATCCTCTCAAAAACGAGATTTGCGGTGGAAGAAATGTACTTCCAAGAACATTTTGGAGCAGTTCTCAAGTGCTCCCTTACTGTTTCATTTCGGTTGGTTTCCTCATATTTGTGCTTACATAAGCACAGTGCAGAATCCCTTTCTTTCTGTCAAAAAGAAACAGTACATTGAAATTCTCCATGCAGAAGCTGCTTAAAAACAAAAGTGATGATTGTCTCTTATTTACAACTTAATTTGTTGTTGATGCAGAGTACACTGAGCATAAGGAGGATGAATAAAGTGACAGATTCAGGCCACATTATTCAAATGAGGATATGAAAGCTGTCGACATACAGCTGCATCCTCCCTCATTCTACAGAATATTAGGACCTCCTGATTTTTTTCTAAAAGTAATTGTTCCTTCACATCAACTTGATTTTGTGTTAATCATCTAAGTTTTTTTTTTAAAAAAAAAAAACATAGATTGGGTTTAAATGATTATAATGGTATACATGGTGTCATTATCTAAGTAACTTTATAAACATTACATTAGCTTAAATTAGTTTGTTACATTGCTCCCCCTCCCCCCCTCCCCCCGGCCCTGCCAACAAATTACCAAAATACTTCTTTTAATCACTTTTGGTTTTTTTTTTTCAGTCTTAGAGGGAGATTATCCCACAGGTTTGTGAACTTGGCCCAGTTTCTGCTGACTGCTTTCCCCTGGTGAAGTTAGCTGGCAGTTTTTCCCTTTATCTCCCCTGTACTGTGGCATGCACTCGTGCACCACAGTGCGCTGCTCCCGCCAGGGTTCCTGGCATTTGATGCCACGCACCCAGCGGATGGCGGCAGCGTTCATTAAGGGGGGGAGGGAGCAATACAGGCCCTGTTCAGCCTAAATGACCAGTTCAAGAATCACTGAACACAAAAAAAAAAAACCACCTGCAAATCGTGCAGTGGGCAGAGAGGAGGGCTGGCTCTCTGAGTGGATCCTCCTGGGGTGGACAAATCAGGGGAAGTGTTCCCATGCTGCTGACCCCATGCTCATCCCACACTGTGTGAACTTAAGCTCAGCCAGCACATGGAGGTGTGGTGTTTTTTTGGTTTTTTTTTTTTTTTTCCTCCTGTCATTGCTACTTTTTCCTCTCTTTTTAAGAAGTTAGATACCTGTGTGTTTGCACACACACGGGTGGCTTTATCTTCTGACAAAGTAGCAAACTGCTTTTGTCCACCTCCTATTTATGTAGCACCAGAAGCAGCCCCAGTGCTGCCCACATGGCCAGGGGTCATGTGCCCACAAGTGAGAGCTGCCACCTCCCTGGCAAGATGTGGCAGCCAGGCAGAGCCAACACCACCACAGAGTGGGGTGCAGATGCTAAACGATTTCAGCTTTCCTTGGTTTTATTTTCCATGCCTCTGAATGCTTCAAAGTGCTTGGCACATGCAGCGTTCCTCGGGCCAGATGCTGCTCCCCCTTTTGCCCACGTGCAGCCCCATTAGCTTCACTGCTCCCACTTGCGGAAGCGAAAGAAGGTAATTTTGCTTAGCTGGAGCCAGCGCGTCCTTGTGGTTCAAGCAGGTGTCCCCGAGCAGGACTGGCAGGGGCTGCTGCTTGCCGCTGGAATGCTCTCGTCCATGAGCTGAAAACACATATGTAAATAGGTACCCTAATGAGACATTTCCATTTCTTGGCCAAATGTTTGGCTCCGAAGATCGTGGCTGTGTTAATAAAGCTGTATGCACACCATGTCATACTTGAAGCAATCGTATTTAATTTCATTACTAGTTGCCCTTAAAAATGAAAGGAAACTGTATTAAGGTGGTGATTTATTTCAGAAATTTAAATATGAGAGTAAAGCTTGGGAACAATTTGAATATCAGGGCCAGGCCCTCAGGGAAGGCATAGAGCTGCCTTGAAACCAAGGAAGATATGCTGATTTGCACCCATTAAAAATTGTTGTTCTTCGTCCTCTTCCCACCCCAAGGTGGCAATAACTCAAAAATGTTGTGCCAAAACACAAGATCTGTAGTGCTGCGAAATTCTGTAATTTTTAAAGTGGGATTGAAATTTGAGAATGAAATTGTGCTGGTTTGTTTATTACTACTTTCTAAAGTAGTAATATTTCCATTTTCTTAGTCACTTGGAAGAGATGGAAAGCAAAGAACAATTGCACACAATCTCGATTTAGCGTGGTGAAAAATTATTCTCTGCCACAGTCACGATGACAGTGTGCAGAACAGCCGAGGAGTGCCCCTGATTAACTCTTTCCCCTAAACAGCACGAGAAACAGGTGAAGAGCCCCAGCGAGTCCCATGCGGGGATTTTCCTGTATATACAGAGCCCTGCTTAAGCTTACCGAGCTCAGCCAAGCCTTGTTTGGGGGTGGACAGTGCTGAGTAAGGTGCGGGCACGGCTTGGCCAAGTCTTGTGAGAAAACAAGTTGGGAAAATACGACAAAGTGCCTGGCATGGATGGCTCTGTGTGATCTTCATTCGCACCACTTGGTGCTGTTTTTAGTGTATAAACTAATAATTCTTAGACTGCTAAATACAACAGATTCAGTGTCATTTCAGCTTTGAAGAACAGACGCTTACAGGCTTTTCAACACAGCAGTGTTAAATGATGTATCTCATTCCCTCCACCCCTTGAGTCAACTG
>VXAV01010252.1:129684-144684 GCA_013399715.1 Alectura lathami | reverse complement strand
TGCACTACAATAAAGCAAATGACTTTGAGGTAGGCACCCATCTTTGTTTCTGCGGGTGTGGGTTGCGCCGCGGGGCAGGCAGTGCTTAATGGTGGCACCTTCCTGTGGTGGGAAGGGCTGTCCACATCTTGCAGCATGCTAATTAGTCACGTTAGCTGTGGTCGTTAGAGACTTAGGCCTCCTAGGGCTTGACAAGAGATGAAAGTTTTCACTTTCTGGATAAGCTTCTTAGTCTTTTTGAAGTTTGCGTCAGGAGGGACTATAGTGAGAGCAGTCCTGTCATGGCTCTTCCAAGGCTCCCTCATCGTGCCACCAAACAGCATCGCAGGCCAGTGAGGCTGGCGGAGGGCTCTGGAGGCCATCTGGTCCAACAGGGCCACCCAGAGCAGGCTGCCCGGGGTTAAATGATCGCTCGAGGTAGATGTGCTCAGTTTCCCCTGCTAACAGGTTGGTGAATTTGGTGAAGATTCCCGTTTACCAGCCCTAAGCCCTGCTGTGGCAGAGGGTGACAGTGTGCGTGGTGCAGGCCCTCAGGCGACTAGGGGCATAAATGTGTGAGGGGAGGCTTGAGGAATCCCAGCTTGTGGTCAGCGGAAGCAGAAAAGTGGTGGTGGAGCTTGTTTTATTATTACTGGGTTTTGTCTGCACCTGTCACTCATTGGCAAGTTGCATAATGAGCCCCATCCTGTAGCAGAAGTGACATTTTGTCAGCATAAGGCAGGTGGTTTCCCACCTAAATTCCTGGGGGGAGGTTAGCAGCGCTCATTTTCACAGCACCTAAATTCAGGCAATGCAAGAAAGGCTCTAAGGAAGCACTCGCTCAGCTCAGCATCTCCTATGAGAGAGGTTGCATGGGTGAGACAGGGGAAGAAAGAGATGCAGAGGTTGTTCCCTGCAGGTCTGCCATTCCTCGCAGCTGGCGACACCAGACTTTTGCCCCAGCACCCTGAGGGGTCAGGCCCTGCTCTGTGTATGCCAAGATGTAACAGGGAGATGCAGGAAAAGAAAAGGAAACATGCAAAGGGATAAGTGTTGCTAACTTTTCTTCTTTCAAAATGTGCTTAAATTCCCTCAAGCTTTTCTTCTTTTCATTGCAACTTTTATACCCTTTGCAGAGCACGGATTGAAATGCTCTTTACTCTTAAAAATTCTCAGTCCTTTACAATCTCAGGTACTTATTGCTGCTTTTCAAAACATTTGTTGTAATGTCAACAAATTACTTCAGTGAAGAAGCATGGGGATCATATAGGTGTTTTCATGTAGATAAGAAAATACAATTCTCATATGTTTAGCGCTGCCAATGGTGGCTTTCTCCTCTTCTTGGCAAAGGGGCCTTGCTGCTGGTGGAAAAGGAGCCCCTTGCTTTTTCCCGCATGGTGGAGGAAGCAGCCTTCAGGCATCTTACCGATGGCAGTGATTTGCGGATCCTTTCACACAACCTTTTGTGTGTTATCTCAGATAGTGAAAATTTGTCAGAGGTTCAAATCGTGGTTTTGCAGTGAAAGTGCAGCAGTTAGGAGATCGCTAAGCTGTATGGAGCACTTTTTAGTGTAGCCTATGTAACTTTTCCCAATAAACACCGAGCCCCTCCCCCACAAGCTGCAAATCAAAAATGACAAGTACTGTAATGTTGAAATTGGATCCAAAGGGATTTAGCAAACTGAGCATTTGCCATATTTAGCGTCATCAAAGTTCCTTCCTCCCATACTTCAATGATTCGTTGCTGATCTTCTGATTAGTCTGATAGACTCTTTCTCTTAAATCACACTGCTTGTCCTAAACCCTCCTCGTTTGTCTCTTCTTGGGTGAAATTCATGCATATACTTTAATATTCCTAAATTGACTAATAGGGAAAAAAATGATAAAGCTAAAATGTGCGTTTGGTCTGTGTCAGACATTGCCATTGATTTGCTTAGGAATCTGTGATACTGTGTTTCTTTCCCTCTGCACTGCAACTGACAGCTCTTAGCAAAGTCAAATAAGATGTTTAACAAACCACATGCCCTGTCGTTTTTAGCCTTGCCATTGTACCCTGGTGGCTGTGAGCCAGAGCCAGATCCAATGCCTCCTCCTGCACCACGCGGCTTTGCCTGTATTTGTGTGCACACATGTGTGTACGTGCGTGTAGCTGCTTCCACATTTCTCTCTCCTGCTGTGGGGTTCACCAGAGAAACCTGTGCTGAGCATAGCTGCACACAATAATTTGAAACCAAGTTTTGAAAGGGGAAAAGGCAATATTTTTTAATTCTTTTTTTTTTTTTTTTTTTTTTCCCCAACAAAAAAATGAAGATGCTTCTCTGTTCTGAGGCAGTTCTGCTGGAGAGGGAGACTGTGGCACATCCTGGTGAATGAAAGCCACAAATGTCAGTGTCCCACCACAAGTTGGTCAGAAAGAGGGGACAGCTTGCTGTGCCACTTGATATCTGTCTCACCTCTGGTGTTGCCATAGGCTTCTGAATGCCAGCTGCAATAATTAAAATCAGATATTGCTGCTATGCATGAAAAAAAAAATCATTTTGTAACTTTTTCAAAATCTTTCCTAAAAGAGAGCATCAGAGCTTGCAGTTGTGACTGTGACAGGATGGTTTCAAGCAAGGGGGACACAATGCTGTAAGTTTAAATAAAAATATGGTTTTAAAAAGTTGTTTTTCTATTTATTTACTTAAGCAAAAGAAATTGGCCTGAAGACAATACCTGGATTTTAGCCTTGCTTTGGCTCCCGCTCCTCCATCACTCTTGCTCCCTGGCATGTTTTGTAGTTACTGTCATTCTCCATGGATTAACATCTCTGCACAATGCCCCAGACCCTTTCCCTGTGCTCATTGTACAACTCAGCCCCAGCCCTGAAGTCCCAGGCTCAGTGCTCCGTGCCCATCATTTTGCTCGATGCCCTCACACCATGCACTCCCCGCACTCCTCCACGCAGCCGGCAGACGTGAGCCCTCTGTTGTACGGAGCGTGCTGGCTTTGGCAGATGTGGTTATTGAGATCGATCGCAACATCTGCCAAGCTGCGCTGCTTTTATGAATACACCGTGTGCCATTTGGGTACGATGGGGCCTAACATGGTGGGTGCCTCTTGGTTAGGGCATGTATAGTTGTCTAGAGGGGGGAGAAGACCGCTTTTAGGAAGCTTCCTCTGCTTTTGGCAGGGGAGGGCCATGCTGGTGGGGAGAAACCTCTTTAAGGCCAGTTGTGCTCTGTCTTAGCAGAATGTTTAATACACTTTGAGTTAGTTCCCTAAATGTCGGTGGGATTATGTAAAACAATTCAAAATTCACCACCTATGAAGTCCAAGTAATAACCCTGCCACATAAGTGGCCTACAAACCCTTGAGAGGAACATTGGCTGCCAAAATGTTCAGAAGCGATGATGGTTTTAGGCCAGTTCCATTTTGGGATGCTCAACTGGAGATCTGTTAATGAGAGCCACTTTGTCAGGAGGTCCTTGATGGTCCGTTCCCTGACAGTGACGTGTGCCCAGTGCTGCATCCAAAAATTAAGGCATCCTAAATTACTGAAAATTCTGGCCACTCGTGCCTATTTTAGGAACCTGTGTCACACGCACAGAATCACACAGAATGGTTGAGATTGGAAAGGACCTCTGGAGATCATCTGGTCCAACACCCTGCTGAAGTGTCCTTCCCCAGATACATCTGCAGAATTCATCTTGATCTGAACTGGGGCTCATTAGAAGGAGAATTAAAGCCTTTGAACTTGTTTTTTTTTTTAAACTGAGGCCACATATGCGTGATTTTGCTTTACGAAGGCACCATAAAGGAGAATTTATAACCATCCTAATTCTCCTTTGCACAACTTGAGCAGTGTAAAGTGGTCTCAAGAGAAGTGAAAATCAAGTCAGTAACTGCTAACTTCCATCTCAGAGCTTGCATGCTCTTCCTCTACAAACTGCTGCGGCAATCTGCGCACTTATAATGGGACCAGAAGCGAGCACAGGCTAATGGGACAGTTGTTTATTTTAGTATTACACTCCTCGCATTTTTTTCCTCTGCTGTATACTTCCTCATTCAAGGGCTTTATTGTTGTAGTGTTTCAACATCGTTCTCCGCATTCTTAAAGAAAAAAAGTCAGAATGCCTCTCTCTTTGCAGTCTGCAGCAAGGAGAACAGAGCTGAATTTGCAATTTAAGAATAGCAAACATAACTGTCCTAATTCCTCTAAAGAAAAACTGAAACGTATATTTCTAGATGGAACTCCTTTCTCAACGTAAAAATCTTGCTGTCGGGAGATTTAATTGATGCCCTCAGGCCTTTTTGCTTTTATTTTGGTTTGTTTTGTTTAAAATCCGAAGAGGCTCTCTTGTGAAACAGCAAAGCTTTCCTTGAAAACCACGCAGGAGTCGGAGCTGATTTGTAAATGGAGTAAGAAAAGCCACTGCTTTCAGTAGCAGGGTCGTGCTGCGCACGTATCAATTAATGCTGCTTAATCAGTTTCTGCAGTTGGTGGAACTGCAGCTTGTAGTTGGAAGCTATTAGGGAGGGAATCGCAGGAGGAATACTGTTGCAGGACTACGCTCGTTTTTTATGTTTGTGTCCTCTGGATTCAAGGTGTTTGTGTAATGAAGTTGGCACATTGATATATGATCTATTTTTTAATGTCATTACAATTTTAGTTCCCTCTGCCTTTTTGTCATTGGGTTACATTTAAGCACAGCAAGATCAACTTTAAACTTCCTTACTCAACAGCTTTATTAGTTATAACGTACCGTGACCTTTCTCAACATTCTTAAAGAAAAAGATACAGTGTAATGTCACTTTACTTTGCTTATTGTTCTTTGTTGTGGTGAACAAAGCGTTTTCTACAGTGGCTATAGCACATAATTATACAGCTTTCAATAGCGGTGTCTTGGCACATATCAAAGTTCAGAAGAGCCTTTAGAAAAAAAAAGATGTTTTGTGGCAGCCTAGGGAGGGTCTCATCTTTCCTTCAGAAAATAGTTCAAGGCTCTTCTGTCAAGCTTCCCTACTTAGAGCTTTTTCTCCTCCTGCTTCATAAAGTTTAAAGGGGATTCAGTGGAGTTCTATGATCTATTTCCTTTGAAAGATTGTTCCTTTGCACAGAGAAGTCCTTTGACTTCAAGAGTTCACAGATTCATGTCTTTAGGTATCATATGTCTGACCTTATCAGTTACTCTATTTAATGTAGGAGAAAAAGTCTCAACTCTTTGTGTTTGTCTGTTTTGCCTCTGTGAAATGATTTGGTGAAAAGACCATCCTTTTTAACACACCACTGAGAGGCCGTTTCTGACTGTAACCTACCCTGTGGCTCTTCTGAAAAAAAAAAAAAAAATTGTCCTTGTGTTTTGTGTATGGATGATTTCACAGTGAGAATAGAATTATACAAGGACAGGCACACATAAAAAAAATCTTTTGCTCTCTTTTTCCTAAATGATCTATTGGCTATTTTGGTGGCTGCTACTCTGGTTCCCCAACAGGCACGACCATTTAACAAACACAGAGATAGCGGCTGGAGTGCTGGGCCAGCAGTAGGTTTTCCCTTGCTTCGACCTACCCCAAAGGCCTTCATAATTAATTGTCCTTCAGAGATGAGGAAAGTTCAGAGACAGTGTGTGTAGCGATGTCTATTGTCTGACATTCAGTTCTCCTTCCCTCAGCTCTTTTTCTTCGTTCCACAAAGGGTTATCAATAGGAGCAGGGAGCAAGCTCTCTTCTAACAGCTGCTGGTGGTGGCGGTGCTGTCTGCGGAAGGTATCATTGTGTTC
Organism: Alectura lathami; assembly: GCA_013399715.1. NCBI lineage: Eukaryota > Metazoa > Chordata > Aves > Galliformes > Megapodiidae > Alectura > Alectura lathami. The sequence continues at coordinate 138,943 of VXAV01010252.1, read as the reverse complement.
AGCCATCTATGGATTAAATGGCTGCAAAAGTTCTAACAACCTTTTCAAATGGGCGTGTTTATTTCATCTAGATTACACAGACCTATTTAGCTAATTAAAAACTTTCTCAGAGCCCCTTCTCTTCTATGCAAGGGGAAAAAAAATTGCAGCGCTGCTGTCATTATGAAGAAGGGCTGCCGTGAAACTTTGGTAAATAAATGAAAAATTTGATCAGGCAGCTTTGATCGAAAGGCGCCAAATAAGCGCTGGTTTGTCTGTTGAGTTGTTCTGCGCTTTTGTTTGGTTTTGTTGTTTGTTTTTTTTTTTTTCTTAGGGGGAAGAAGGGTGCACAGTAGAAAAAGCATAAAAGAAAACATTGGTGCAAGCCGTAACAGAAACAAACACTTGCCCAATTTAAAAAAACTGCCACGGTTCATCCTGTCTCTGCTCATAACATCAAAGTGCAAAGAAGCTGGAGTTTGCTAAACAGATTACTAAAATATTGCTTTGCCTTCTGCGATTAATTTAGACTCCTCTGTGGCATAATTATTAAACTTCATATACAACAGGACAAAATTATGTACGTGCTCCCTTGTTTTCCCCGATGATGTGCTAACAAAGATACGGTGTGGTTAGTAGATATGCAAGAAGTACAGTCAAATTAGGGCTGTTTATTAACGATCGTTATGTTACTGCTCCAATTAATTGGGCGAAGCCAAAAAAGACAAATACAATCATTCTTCCACTGAACAGATTAACTAGCAAATTAGGGAGGTTTTAATAATTTTTTTTTTTATCTTAAAAAAAATAATAAAAAAAAGAACTCCACTCCAGACCTTTACCTGCATTCTTCATAAATGCATCACTTTGCAATGAAAGTGGATAATCACGTAAAACATTTTCTGGGTTCCGTCTCACTTCCTTGATTCTAAGAAGGACTGCACAACAGTCGAGATCAATTATTGTACTGATTAAGTTATTAGGCCTGGCATTTGGAAACAGGTTTTCTGTATTTAAGAAGAAAATGCATACAAATTAGAAGCAGCTAATACAGTAATGCAAAAAAAAGATCATAAAAAATTAAAGTTATTCTTATGAATCTTTCATTAGAAGCAATGAAAAGGGACACTGGTGAAGCCAAGTGCTTTGTTCTTCTGAGCTCCTCTTGGAGGGCCTGATCCTGCAAACCATTACGTGCTTGAGTGTTCCTCGTGCCAGCGTCCTGGTGGCGCCTGCAGCGAGTCCCCTCCTCTGTCACCGTTTGCCCAGGCGGGCCCGTAGAGAAGGGCAGGCAGCTCTGCTCCGGCAAACAGATGCTCCCTCGAAAAACCGGCACAAAGTCCTGCAAAAAAACGTGCCACCGAGTCGCACAGCTGTACCGAGGCAAACGCTTGCTTTAACGCAGGGAGAGCTGTTGGGAAATGATTTAAGGCTACTCAGAGCTTTTCAGATTACTCCCCACCGCAAATAACATCTTAAGTACTGAATTGCCCTAAGCGGTGTTTTATTACTGATCAATAAAATAGTAATCTTGACTTCTAGCGTGGAAAAATATTTTAGTGGGATTTTTCCTGCTTTAGTTCATGGATAACAGTAAACCAGAAAGCACAGCCCCCGAAAAAAGCCAAACCCATCCTTATTTGTTTCTAATTTTGCTTTGGGGGAATCCTAGGATTGTTCCAGCTGAATGGTGCAGGGTTTCTGTGCGTGCGCCTGTGTGTGCATGGAGCGACGGTGTGCCGTGCTTTGCTTTGGGTGAGGCTTTTTGTCTGTTTTTTTTTTTTTTTTTCTTTTTAACAATTATTTACTGGTACTCATCCTTACTGCCCCGTCCTCTTCTCAAACAAAACAACCCCTTTCCAAAAAAACCCTGACAAAAACAAAACAAAACAAAACTTGGCAAAGTCTTCTGACTCCTACTGCCATTTCATTTTGCATTCAACAAGGGGTAGTGGGAATTGAAACGTCAACTGGAGATGGAGGAAAGCACCAATTTATAGTGCGCTAGCCTTGCACAATTCAAGATTTCTTTTGCTAGCTGCACACATTATCCCCAACCTCTCGCCACTCTCTTGTGGCAGTTGTGAGGAATGGCTGTTTCTTCCCGTGTGTGTACTGCAGGCCTCTAAAGACTCTTATTTATTCTCTCCCATGTCACCTTGTGTACAGTCTGGTCTGTGACACTGATGGTGATTATGTCATTATTTTGCTCTGGGGGCTTTGGCACATCTGCAGAGCTGATGCACATCTTCTTTGTTACGCTGGCATACGTCCCATATCGCAAATGCTTCATTAGCCTTACTGCCTGCCTCCTTGCCAGACAAGAATACCCAAATCCAAGCTTCTTTTTGCTCTATTCTTTTGTGTCTGTGATGAGCCTTTATTCATCTTCCTAGTTCTTCCCTGTTTTCTGTTTTCTATGCAAAACTGATTTCCAGATGTCCGTCATTCTCGAAAAATCCACCCTGGATGAGGAGTGAGAAGCAAGGTGAATTTTAACCCATGTTATCCCTCTCTAGCATAAAGTATTATCCGTCTCGAGCTTAAATCCTTTTTAATTCATTCTGCACAGAAGGGGTTTGTTAGGCTAGGCACTTTCAGCGAGTAGGAACATTTTAAAACTTGGTCTTTGGGAAAAAAAAAAAAAAGCCAACAACAAAACACAGATGTAAAACCAATGATTTTTCTTCCCAGCTAGTAAATCCTAGTTGTGGTAGTGCGTAAAATGCAAGCTGCACGTGCTTCTTCCAGACTTTCTTCCTTTCCTGCAAACAATATAGCTAAATTTCTCATTCAGAACTTCTGGGGAAGCTGCACCGTCCAGTGAAGGAGGAGGGTGTTTGCAAGATCTAATCGACTGACATTTCTTCTATGCTGTGTGTTCTCACTCTTTTTTCACATGAAAGGGCATGGAACATTTTGTACTGTGAAAATTCAGGAAAATGTTTGATCTTCTAAACTTTATCAAAGCTCTTCTTTATAACTGTCATACAAGAGAGATTTGAAATAGTGGGTTAGCTGCTAGCTTCATAAGGTTTTTCCATCCACATCCCACCCAACTCACACTTTTTCTCTGTCACACTGAATTAAATTCTGGGTTGGATTCTCAGTTTTTGGTGTAAATCAGCTCCAGCAGTCATTGGAGCTAATTAATCCATGCCAGCTAAAGAGCTGTCTTTTGTTGTATACAAAGTGTGTGAATACTTGTTAAATGTTAATTGAAAAAAAAAAAAAAAAAAAAAAAAGAATGCTCCTGGATTTGGAGCGTCAGAGCCATCCCGTCCATAGCTGTAGGGTGGAGGGGGGTGTTGTTTTTATTTTTGTAAGGGGCTCCTGCCAAAGAGGAGGTCCCAGCTGATACCGTCTTGCAGTGCGGGATCCGGCCTGTGTGACTGACTTTAACAGAAGCCATACAGATAGGGTTGCCCGTCCTGTAGGACTTTGAATAGGTCATCTCAAAGAAGAACTCTGTTTTCTGGATATCTTCAACGTGTTTTAAAATGGACGAGAGTCAGGTTCTCATAAAGTGAATTAGGGATATTTTGTGACCTTTGGAAACCAAGGGAGAGGTTTAGCAGCATCTCGACCCAGTACTGATCTCCAGCCTGATGTAATGGAGATGCTATTTTGAGAGATACTTGAATCTGAAAGAGTGAAACACTGGGTCTGTGAGGAAGCACTAGCAGAATATTGCAGAGGTCAACGGGGAGTGTGTGGCTGTCACCTGCATGAGACAGGGTGAACCTGGCAGCTGAAGTAGCTATGGCTCAGAGTCATAATGAAGTGACAATAGTAACACAAGGACTGAAGTTAAGAAATGCTGTTCAGTCCAAGAGGGAGGGAGTCTTTAGAGTCCTGGATCACTTCCATAGTTACCTGGCGTATTTTGGAATTTCGTAGTGCAGAGAAAGGGCCCTGCATTTTCCTGACATGTGAATGTGGGCGGGTGAGAGAGGGACAGCCAGAAGGGCCGGCTGAAGGTAATCAGCATATCGGAGATGATTTCTCCCTGTAGATCTGGAAGGGGCAAGGTTCATCCTTCTTATCTGCAGAGGGGGAAGTTACGCAGCCTGCTGCTGCCTCATTTCACTGTACCACCGGAGGGACTCATGGACTGCCCCCGGGGGGGCACAGTTTCAAGGCGTGGGTGGAAATGTGCTGTCAGAAGGAGCCATGGCCAAGCAGTAGCCCAAAACTGTTTGGGGATGTGGCCTGGAAGTTGCTCCTGCACGTAATGGAGAGGCTTTGTAAGGAGCAGCAGAGCAGGGAGGCACGATCTGTGTTGTGCAGCAGAAGGACCTAGGGGACATAGGTGACAATGACGGTGTAGACACATAAATGTGTTTAAAGCAGTAGTCTGCAACTTTAGAAACTTTTTAGTTTGAGAGAGGGGAAATCAACACTGAAAAGAAAAGCCCTTTCACTGCCAAGTATCAGTGTTCAGGGAGAAGCCGAAGTGGCTTATCTCATGCAACTGCAGAGAGGGCTGGCTCCACCAGCCTCAGCCTCGAGGTTATCTCATCCAGCCCCGTCTGCAGCCGCACCATTTCCTTCCGCAAGGACTAAGAGGAGTCAAACGAGAGGGAGCTCAGTCCATTAGGACCAAAGACTTTGACACCCGACCTCACGAGGCTGACCAGCCCCTCACAGGAGCTTGTAGCTGGGGGCCCATCGCCTGACGGGCCCTGGCTGCACAGCTCCAGCTGCAGCCATTTGTCCTGTCACAGTGGGCTCTGGCTGCACAGAAATGCACGGTGACATGGAGAGGGGCTTATCGGAGTTAGCTGGGGGCAGCCTGGGCCGATGCCCCACAAACCATGCACAATTTCCTTCCCCAGCCCCTGCCCTCTGTCATGAGAGAGAGAGAAGGAGGTTTCCTGATGCCAGAGGGCATGCTTACCACCTTCATACCACCCCCAAAAGGACCCCAGTGACTGGCCATTTCCCTGCCAGACTGATTAAACACCACCTGCTTCCCCTCCCTGCTTCCCGCAGCCCCAGCACACACAAAGCGAGCGGGGAAAGGGCACTGTGGTAACTGCTGGAGCTCAGGGGCAGGCGGGGAAGACAAAGGTGACTGCAATGCAGAGAGGTGGGAAGAGCGAACAAGAGCAAGCAACGCCAATAACAGATGTTTACTCACTGGTGTGACGTTTTTATACATTACAAGGTGTACTTTAGATACAAAAGCCTTTAACTGGCACTTCTAGCACAGTGTTACCAGTTGATCTAAAGGGCCAAATTCTGCTGAATTTAAGAAAATCCCTGCACACCACAAGCTCTGTGCACCTCTATAGAGATCTGACCAGCAGTTTCTGCCTGCCCTGCTTGCTTAGGCACGGAGATAAGCTGTGGGAGCAGAGGACACCCTGCTCGTGCAAGGCCTGCTCCTCACAGTCCGGGCTATGCCTCCTGGTTCTTTCACGTCCTGCCAGGCTGCTGTGACCAGGAGGCCATGCCGTTAGCTGTCTGCTGTTCTGCAGCAGAGCCAGGGCTGGGCGGTCAGCCTCACGCTTACTTTCCTGGGCAGGTTTTTTGTGAGCACCTGTGTACGGTACCTGCCAGAATTTGGCAGCAGGGTACGTAATACACTGCTTGGCATTGCAGCAGTCTCTCGTAGCAGATTGTATTTCCCCACAGTAGGGCTGAGTTACAGTTAGACTATGGCACGTGTGAGTTTTATTTCTGCTTAATGTTTTCAGTGAGACACCTTCTTGGGTGTGATCCTTCTGTGATCCTTCGTTACATTCCCCAGCACAAACTAAGCCCCCAGCTACCACCAGCCATAGGGGCCTTAGTGATTTTTCCATTCTACAGCAGTGCCATTGGCAATGCAGTACGTTAAGGGCAATCAGAGTTTCCATTAGGAGCCTCTACATCTCATGCAGTTCTAATTCATCAGTAAGGCAGAAGAGGAAACTTGATAATCACCTCTGCAGTTAAATGCTAGCGATGATTTTTGAGTGTGGGGAAAGGGGAGAACTGAACTGCAAGGTGCAAAAAGTCTAAATAAAAAGTAAAATAGAAAGTCTTTTATGATACCTTTCTCAGGCTTCTCTGTTAGCCTTCTTACCAAGTTTTGTGCTTAAAAACCAGTGTGTTGAGGCCGTGGTGTTTGCAACAGACTGTAGCTGTGTTTGCCTGAGCCATGGGCACAGCAGGGCTGGGGCAGAGTCCCTGCGGGGTGCTGCCGTGCAGCGAGCCCTGCAGGGTGGGATGCCTCCTGCATGCCGTGAAACAGTACGATGGGTCTGGGCAGGGAACAGGAAGCCTCAGAAAGCTGCTGAGGCACCGATCCTCACATGCCTCCCACCACACGGGGAGCCTGCAGAATACCTCCCAATCTTTATTTGTGGAAAAACTTAATTGAAATGCAAGTGATTAAATCTAATGTATTGCGCAGTATCCATTTTCACTGCACTGCCACTTTCACTTCCCTGATATTATCAGACATCTCAGCAGCCCCACTGTCAGTTTTTTCCTCGTAAGAACCATGCCCATTCTCCCTCCTTTTTGTGAGCTTGGCAGAGGAGATAACAGTGAGCCAGCAGTAGATTAGTAGTGCCCCAAACCCCATGTGAAGGATAAGGCATCTCAGCTTTGTTTCAAATGAGCACTTTTAAAATAAATTCTTAAATCATTTGAGGGCCAGCTTTTCACAAAGTGTGAAAAAAAAAAAACCAACTGTGTAACAGTAAATGCAGTAAGAAACTTCTGTTGCTTTCCTATTTTTTTCCTCTTCTAAGCTGGGCTCAGGCTAATGCTTTTCTCTTTCCACATGCCAAGCTTGGTGCTGTGGTGTCAGTGCTGTCCCACCAGAGTGGGCTCTGTGTTCTATGGCACTGTGGCTGGCAGTGGGACAGCACACCATGCTGAGCAGCCACCCAACTCCTTGTCCATATTTTCCTCTTTCCAAAAAATCTGTTTCTTAACAGATTTGCACAGCAAGAGCCATGAGAGGAAACTTGAAGGCACTAAACATGGTGGCACCACAGGGCTGCCATTGGGTCAAGGAGACCAGGGCACACGTAGCAGGGGGCAAACTGGCACCCACTCCCTAGAAGGGTGTTGGCAGGGAGCAAAGTATATTTACTGAAGTGTCCAATAGTTGAGGTATTTTTCGTTTGTGTTTTTAAAATAAAAGCATCCTTTCCAACTATTTCCCTCTCCTCATAAGTGATAATGGAAGAGGCATTAGCCTTTCCATTGCTTGAGCCAACCTGTTTTTTTCTAAGAGGTGTCCAGGATGTTCAGCCAATTGAGTGATCTAATTAGCTGAAAATTGTTAATTTCCTTTACCTTATAAAGCACCTAACACAGAAACTGTTAAATAATGTTAAGTGTCAGACTTAAACTGAGAACATTGGGCCATATGCTGCCGTGACTTTCGCGCCAAAAAGTGTAGCAACTTACTCCAAAACCTGCCTCCAAATTCTGTGTGGAAGCCAAAGCCTCCTGCTTGATATGCTGCCGCACCGACTCACCGTGCTGAGATGGTCCCACCCAGCAGCTTGCTGTGTGCATGAGGGGAGGCGAAGGGATGGGCAAAGGTGCGAGGAGCTGGGGCTCCAGCGAGGCATTACCTGCATGCTGCCCCTAAGAGCGCAGGAAGACTGACAATAGGGCAGCTCCAGGCAGGGTTATCTTGGAAACGGCAGCACATTGGTGTCTGCAGCTGCAGACTGTGCAAGTGCCTAGTCTGCATAGGGCTTGATGGGTAGGTGAGTAGGTGGGTGCGAAAGAAGAGCTTCTTCTAGCTTTGTGTTAAATGGGGCTCGGTGGGATGCACAGGAGGAAGGGGCTGGTCTCAGTGTCACCAGCCTCACCACAAGCCTGCAGAAAAGCGGCTTCAAGCAGCATGATGCCTTGCTGTGTTACTTCTGGCTTGCCCCAGCACTGATGTGTTACGGGGTGGAGAGACTGGGAAGGGTTTGCCCTCCGTAGGTTTCCCACATTGCAAACTGTGAGTACGGGAATACACTTTTAGGTGCCAGCTTGCCCCTAAAGCCCACAGGCTTAAAATCTCCCTCATGTAAGAGGCTCAGGGCTACATATGGGTGATATATGGTGATATACATAGACCTTCTCAAGCATCTCCTTTGAGAAGCTTGTGCTGTGCTCCTGAAGCTCATCTTTTACACAGGATCTTATTTCCATCATCAGCTGAGGTCAGGTTCTCACCCCAGCTTTGGGGTGCTTGTGCACATCTAGTTTTTGCTTTGTCTGAGGTTCTCTCAGCAGCAGATTTCCCCTGAATCACTTTCTGCTGCTGTACCTGTGCTGGTCTGCACTGCTGTACACACACTTTCAAGCTGCTTGACCTAGGGCTGCACACAGTGAGGCTGCTCCCCTCATCCTGGAGAGGTTCTCCATCACTGGCCATGATAGATGCTGTTTACGCCTCATCCGTGGGTTAGGAGGCTCCCCGCAGAGCCCCTCGCCCCTGCCACGTCCAGGTCACCCAGCCAGGAGAGCGGTCTGGCCCCCCCTCACCCCTCCAGCCTGTTTACCTCCCATCGCCGCGACCTTGCGCTCTGCAACGTGAGCAGCCTTCACCAGCTGGAGACCTCTGATCCCAAGTCCACTAGAGATTTTGGCTTTCCTACTTGGCAAGGCGACTTGTTGCCCACCAGGTCAACATGAATAAAGATTTTTAAAATCCATAAAGTTCCACAATTGAAAAAAAAAAAAAAAAAAAAAAAGCTGCCTCTGGATAATTTAACCTCTCCTGGCAGCCTGACATCTTGAGCTGCCTGTGCTGCACTTGTTTATTTGTGCTTATAATTAGGATCAAAAAATCCAAACAAACATTCACCAAGAATTCTACTTTATATAAAATTTGAAAGTAAAATCAATCCTGACCCAATCTTATCATTTTTAAAGTATGTTTATCCAGCTTTGTAGTAGGAACAAGCAGACTGTTTGAAGGCCACATAGTTTTCAAACCTTGGTTGCAACACGCTACCCAGTTTTGAAACCGTCTTTATCTAGCCGAGAAAACTAAAATCTGTTTGACAAAGTAGCACTCCAGCCAGTTTATCTTGCAATATGGCTTTAGCTCACAGAGGCTATTGATTTCCTTAAATTAATGTTTACAGAATGCTACTGAATTTCACTCAACGGGACATTGTTCTTTTGAAGCTTTGTAAAATATGATACAGAGTGTTATTGCCGTTTGTTCCTTTGCTAAGACTGATGAAACATTTATTTTTTTAAAGTGTAGCCTTGAACTATAGCTGTTTCCTACAAGTGTGTTTACTCTTGGAACATTAGTAATACA
>VXAV01010252.1:119684-124684 GCA_013399715.1 Alectura lathami | reverse complement strand
AGCATCATGAACAGTTGCAGGAGCAGTTGCGGAACACAAAGAGTTTCCACGGGCTTCGTGGCTTCTGGAAGCAGCCTTTGTCAGCTGATTTCAGGGGAAGCTGGTCTCATGCTGCTCTGCTGGCAAAACTTGGCTAGCAAAGGGCTAGTATTTCGCCACCCGTGATAGGTGAGCTAGGCTCCAGAGCTGATTAGGATCAGGTTAAATGTGCACATTTCCAGACAAGTCTTCTGGAGGTAGCCTTGAAAGGCAGAAGGGTAAAAATCTGAAACAGAGGATAAGGTGAAGGCACTGATCTGACAACGTGACGTGCATTCAGTAAATGAGTGAGAGCTGCCCAGCTGGCCACAGGGACAGTTTGCATGGACTCTGCAACAGGTCGGAGAATTGCTCTTGCCAGGTGTACCCAGGGTGGGCAAATAATAGCACTGAGGGAGTGCTTGCTATTAAAAGCGTGCTGGCTAGTGGCCGGCCGTGCATTAGCAGGCCTAGAGTTGCGAAGCCATATTTCCGTGATCAAAATGGAAAAAAATTCCTTTGTGGAGATGACCTCAACGTTGTAACTGACCTGCGGTTTGTTGAAGTGATTGCTTTCAAATCATTTAAGGAAGGTGGTGCTGATGCCTGAGACAACTGTTTAGGATGAATTACCAAAGTTTGGAGCTAACTGTGTTTTTTAACATTCACTCATCATTCAGGGGCTTCTGAGAGTGGCATGCCCCTGCTGGCTCACCTGTGGGATGACAGTGACATTTAGAAAACGCAGATGAGTTTGACACATCTAATTTCTCTTCTCTCCTTATGACTAATCTATGGTGAAAGCATCTTTGTATTTGCAAGGAGAGAAGCAGCTCCACAGTGAAAAACTGAATGATGTCACTCAGAACACAACGCGCCCATTGAAGGTGTTGGGATTTTATTTGTAGGCTTCCGAAAGAGAAGGGCAGACAGGAATGGTTCCCAGGAAAGCCATCTTATGGGAACCTCACGCACAGCAGGCACAAAACCAAACCGTTGGCTGAAGGCTTGCTCGCTTGCTTGCTTGCTTGTTTTTCAGCTCTGAACAACATTCAGAGATATCCTATTTCCTTGGTAGCTTTCAGCACTGGCTGTGACCAAATTTAAGCGTGGAGGTACAGGCAGCTTTCTAGGCATGCATAACTTTTGTATGAGTCCTCACACAGAGAGTAGAACAGTCATAAATGCATGGGTAAAATATCAAGCAGGGATTTCTCTCCTTAAAGACAATTGTGTTTCCTTCCCCTCTTGCTAATTATATCCTATAAATCCCCCACTCTCCAAACTCAGTAACATTTTGTTACCTACATTCTGTCAGTAGACTTTACAAAGATCTCTAACACATGTTATAAAAGTTATTGCTATAGTACTATATATAACAGCTTTGCATAAGAGAATAGAAGGCTGCCACATTTAGAAAATGCAGGTGCCATGTAAGCCCCTTTCTGAAAGAAAGAACTTAGCTCAGTTTCCTTTGAAGAACCAGAGACTTGAAATTGAAAACTGTATTAATGCCATTGTCTCCTTGTATCAGCAGGTTCCAGAGAGATTCCTGGAAGTGGCTCAGATCACGTTACGGGAGTTTTTCAATGCCATTATCGCAGGCAAAGATGTTGATCCTTCCTGGAAGAAGGCCATATACAAGGTCATCTGTAAGCTGGACAGTGAGGTCCCCGAGATTTTCAAATCCCCAAACTGCCTACAAGAGCTTCTTCATGAGTAGAGAGTTCAGCAGCTATTTATGAATGTATGAAAGTAGCAGTCCCCTTCTGATGCGGTCATGTGTGTCCCTATTTTAATTTCATATATATGTGTATTGCATACATATATATGTATATGAAATTAGACTGTGATCCCTCCTGGGTTTATCTTTGAGTTTTTGTTCAGTTCCAAGGGGATGGTTGTTTTACTTCAGCCTTCGGTTTACTTTTGCCCGAGACCCTTAACATTTGGAGAATAAATGGAGTTAATTTTCAGGGAGAAGAGTTTGGAAGCGTGTAAAAGCTTGTCTTAGCAAGTTAGGGCATTATGTTTAAAAACGCTTTGTCAGATTTATTGCTTGCTGCAAAGTGGCATTTTGTCTTGGTGAGACTAATGTCATGGCACAATACTACAGACAATGAAGTTTATATTATGTTTATACTGCTGAAGGTCTGAACTCTGTGGAGTCACTTCATAAGCTTGGAGCTATTTTTTATTTTATATACATTTTAACCAATAACTAGATTTTGTTTCATACTTCCAAAAGCTACAACATCTATTTCAGGTACTCACTCCAAGAGAAGTGATACCAAAAAAGCAAACCTTATTCTTCATGCTTTCCCTTACAGAAATAATAAATACCCTGCACCAGTAATCAACATGCCAGGTTGTTGTTTTTCTAAATTGCAGCAAGGGACGTTTGCACAAATCAAATACCACTCGTGCAGGTTCAGGCCAGTTATTCATGCACAATGTTGTATCAGGCACACCAATTTTAGAATATGGTCAGCTTATTAAAACGGAAGCATTTCACTCTCCATAGAGTAAAAATGAAACCTGCAGCGTACTAAATTGCTGTGTCTTGGTCTTCAGGTGGCATTGGTCCCTAAATTTATTCTTTTCCTAGTCCATTCTGCCCCTAGAAATCCCCTTTTCAATATACAAAGTTTTCTGTCTGCATTTGACATCTGTCCTGAAAAGCACTTTTTGAATGATCTTATATATAGTAGAAGAAAGCATCTTCACCTCGTGGTGCTGAGGCAAAGGAAATAAAAGACTTGTTTGTAGCTGTGAAATATAACTAGTCTTTTCCTAATCAGAAGAATAAAAATCACATTTTCATAAAAATCTAATCAAGCGTATACAAAAATCGCAGTGTCCTCTTGGCTATGCAGGGTTCAGATAGCCAAATTGGATTTTTAAATTGCTCTAAGCGCAGCTTTAAAAAAAAAAAAAAAAAAAAAAAAAAAACAAAAAAACTGAACACCNAAACCATCTGAACAACGTGCTGCACTTGTCCTCAGAAGCTGGAGCTAGTCTTGGCCAAAATCTGAGCTGCAGTGTAAAGTCCATGATGGGTCTGGATTCGCCTGAATGCTGCACCACGGTATGTCAGCACACGGAAAGAAAGCTAGCTGCTAGTTCTTGTGCTTTCTTCAATGGCTCTCTTTGTCTCACGTTTTCAGAAAGGTATTGTCTCCAAAAGTTTGGGGGAAGGTTGAATATGCTGTGGCACTCTGTATTTGTCCTTTTCTCTGTCGTCTTTTGTACAGATGCAGTAAGAATTTATTGTTACCGTCAATAGTATTTTCCCCTACACATTTCAGTCTGAATCTAGAGGAAGCTCCTAATTAGCTGAGAATTGTGTTTAGATCCTCGAGGATACTGATATCTTATTTCTTTATTTTAAAATTACATTTTGACTTTGGAGAGTGAAAGTTTACCCATGTGACTAAAGAGCTGACCTGATCATTGCAATTTCACTTCATTTACAAATACTGCTGATGGACAGAAATGTATGAAAGCAATTATTGTCAGCAGAAAGCCTTAAAAACCTGCTGACTTCAAATTAAACAGCACAATCCTACGATTCCCTGTCATTATTTTCAAGCACTGGCAGTATCTGTGGAGTATAGGCAATGCAGACAATAGCATGGGATGAAGTGCCAACATTTTCACTATGCATTAAAAGCAAAACAAATCTTCTTGATCTTAGACTCCCTGAGAGCACCTAACACTGTATGTATCCTCACTGTAGGCAGGATGTGTCTTTTTCTTTCTTTTCTTCTGATTTGTTTTGTTTTCTTTATTTTCCCTTTTTCTTTCCCTTTTTTTTTTTTTTNACTGCATTGTCACCTTGGACATAAGAAAGCAAAGCCATACTCTAGTCATACTATGTGGTCATACTACTAGCTACCATCTTGATCTGTGATTTTACCGTTACTTTTATTATGTTTATTATTATTATTATTAATATTATATTATTATTATTATTTGGCTGCAATGTGATTCACATAATCTAAATAAGTGAAATCGTGTACTCAACACTTGATGTTGTTGCATTTATTTATTTATTTATAAGTAGCATAATCTCAATAGTAAACGAGGCATAGGAATTAAGAGTAGAAGTGTCATCTAAAAAGAAAAATAAAAACTCCTTGGTCTGAAAAAGGACTATATGATAATTTGATCATTTCAGTTATGTGATTCTTCTGTATTTTATAGCCATATTGCCTTTGTGCCTCCTGATACACCTAAAAACATGGCATAGCTCCTACTAAATTGTAAGTAGANTTTTTCCTTTTTTTTTTTTTTTTTTTAATTTATGGGAAGAAGTGGCATAAAATGCTCAAGTTTTAATACAGCAAGTTCATCATTGGCATGCCATCAGATACAGAATATAACACTGCATTGTCACCTTGGACATAAGAAAGCAAAGCCATACTCTAGTCATACTATGTGGTCATACTACTAGCTACCATCTTGATCTGTGATTTTACCGTTACTTTTATTATGTTTATTATTATTATTATTAATATTATATTATTATTATTTGGCTGCAATGTGATTCACATAATCTAAATAAGTGAAATCGTGTACTCAACACTTGATGTTGTTGCATTTATTTATTTATTTATAAGTAGCATAATCTCAATAGTAAACGAGGCATAGGAATTAAGAGTAGAAGTGTCATCTAAAAAGAAAAATAAAAACTCCTTGGTCTGAAAAAGGACTATATGATAATTTGATCATTTCAGTTATGTGATTCTTCTGTATTTTATAGCCATATTGCCTTTGTGCCTCCTGATACACCTAAAAACATGGCATAGCTCCTACTAAATTGTAAGTAGAAAACTGGGTTTTTTCAAGTGATCTCTATATTATTTCAGTAAAAATGGCTAAAAGGCAGGAGGCTACTTTTATTGTAATGAAAAGTTTACATAGGGAAGGAATTTCAAAATCCATGTAGAAATCCCATGTTGCCATTCATTTACTGCTAA
>VXAV01010252.1:91072-118501 GCA_013399715.1 Alectura lathami | reverse complement strand
AGAAATAAAGGTGAAGATTTTGTGGCTTTAAGGATAGGATTTTCACCAGCAGCATTGAAAGATTATACATATATATATATACAGAAAGATATATATATATATAAAAATGGAAAGTGGTTTACAAAACCCCAAAATGAGCACTGTACATGAGATGTGAAAGCAAAAACTATATTTGCCATGTGTATTATATAGTAATCATTGGTGTTGATAGTGCAAATGTTTCCTTCTGGTACCAACTATGTGTTTGAAAATTCCAATACGCATTGTTTTCAAAAAGCTCCCCTTAAGGAATGTAACTGGTTTATATGAGTAAGCAGTTACTGTATTGCACTTAAATGTTCTGTTGAAGGAAATGCAATTTCGTTTTCTGTAGAACTGTTGGTTGTAAACCATCTATAAACTGAAGCTAAAAATGCTCATATTTAGAGCTGGGATGAAAACTGGTATTTAACCTTTGTATCTTCTTAGGAATATCCTTTTTAGTGTATGAAAGGTGGTGGCACCACGACTTTGTTTAGTCTTTTCATCTGAGCCACAGTCACCTCTCTCCCAAAGCAGCCACCTTCCAAATGCACAAATATACCCGGATATGTAGAAACAAATCTAGAAGAAACAGCGAGCTTACATTTGTCTCCAAAACCCATCCTTTCTGCGTTAATTGTGAGATATTAGACAAACACAGAAACCATCTCATTACCATGTAACGCATAAGAGTCAGAAACTGCAAAAAGGAAGAAAGCCTCTTTAGGTTGGTTTTAATGCTGCCCAGAAGAGTCAAAGGTTAAGGTTTAAACTGATATTGTCCCAGCCATTACTCATATGTATATAGTTACAAAAGTGACAAAACACTGCCTTTATATTATTTAGCAATATGTTGTAAATAGCATTATTAAGCTCTTTTTTTTTTTTTTTGTAATAAAGACCCTTTAATTTGAAGATAGTACAATAACTGAACTGATAAAGTCAATTTTTGATTTTTTTTATTTTGTTTTTTAGCTAGAGGCAATTTCAACTGTGGATTTTTTTGTTGTTGTCTATTGTTCTGAAGACTTTGCATAATTTATTGGTTTAATTTATCCTAATTTATTTGATGAAGGTGTACAATTTTGTATTACCAAGGATGTACTGTAATATTAATTGATGACATGATAAAACAATAAGACTCCCCTGTCCGTTTGAAAAAAAAAAAAAAGGGGCAGTAGACAATTGATTGAAAAACAGTTACAATTCTAGCTTGGCAGCTACTAAATTTAAGATAAACACAGGAAAAATGTTTGGGGGGGGGTGGATTTTATTTTGTGTGTTTAAAGCTTTTGTATACTCTCCAGACTTTTACCTTTTTGCTTTGTACCACTTAAAGGATACAGTAGTTCAATTGCCTTGTGTGCCTTCCATCTTCTCTAAACTGAATGTATGTGCAGTATATATGCAAGCTTGTGCAAAATAAAATATAAATTACAAGCTCATTGCCATTGTTTATATTTCTTTCCAAAAGTTGATGCTGTGCGTACCTAAAGGGGAATCACTGGAACCTCTCTGCCGTGGCCAGGCTGTGTCTAAGACTGTGGTTCTCCAAAGGTTTTCCTTTCCCCTCCGTTCAAATTATTTATTAATGAAACTGCCAGCCCTCTTGCAAAATGGATCTAATGATTTATCCCGTCCGATGTCCTACCTCCAGCACTGGCTGAGATAATGAATGTTGTTTTGCAACAGTCTACCAGACAAGGATGGCGGAGGTGCAGACAGCCATTTCGAAGGAATGCAGACACCCTGAGCTGGAAGGTTCTTGTCTTTGTGGTGTTCAGTTGTTTCCTGAGAACACCTGCGTTGCTGGTGTCCTGCAGCAGGTGGTTCCAGCAGTCAGGTGAAGGCAGAGTAATGCTTGGTGTGGTGTGGTTTACATTTGCTCCTTTGATCATTTTGCCCTTGTTAATAGTAGTGCCCAGATGCAATTCTCTATTCTTTTTATTACAATCTAGCCCTCTTTCTTGGATCTCTTCCTTTTCAAGCTGTACAACCATTAGCACTGCATAGAACTAATGTTCTCACGCATTTCCTCAAAATGCAAGTCTCATTTGTTCACTGTTTTTCTCTAGTGCTCCTCTATTTCTGCTGTTTCATATGTATCTTAAACTCCCGAGGCTGGCTGAACAGTATTACATTATTGTCTGTGTTTCAGAAGTGAATGGTATCCTTTTGGCTTCGAATTGGTGCAGATGGCAGTGTGATGGTAGTTTATTTGGATCACAAAATCATGCAAGAATTTTCTGATTTTGGAGGAGGAGTATGTTAAAAATATGTTTTCATCTGAGGTCACTTAGTTTCGTAATCTTCACAGATTCGGCCTCAAGACACTATAGAGCTAAGCTGGAGCATGAATGCAATGTTAGCTACACTGTAATAACCAAATAAATGCTTCATCTGTGCAACAGCACTTAAAACTTCATGTCTTTTTGTACAATCAGAGTGGCATTTGCTGGGCCACATCAACAGCAGGTTTAAAGGAAGACATGAAATTGCACCTGTGTCACTGATAGTCCTTAAGGAGTAAGATCTTCTTTGATTTTACTGCAAACAAATTGCCTCTCCTAGTTCACATCTATCTACATTACCAAACCAGCATACTAGAAGCATTTTCAAGTCAAAATCATTGACGTTCAGATTACTTCTTAAGGAACTGACCGCCCCACAGCACTTACTAATTGTCTGTACATTCGGGAGGTTGCTGAAACCATGGCATGGTGACCAGGGCAGGCTGAAGTGTCTGAAGCGAGGGGCACATGAAGATCCCTGACTCACTCACTCCCAAAACTTCAGCCATGACATCTGCCAGCCTTGCTTTCTCAGCTCTGGGGGCAAGCTGCTGGGAGACCGCAGAGAGGCTTTCCTTGTGGAAGGGAAGCCAAAGAGAGGGTGAGGAGACCCAAAGTGGGCATCTGCTTCAGCATCACCCAGCAAAGGCTTACAGGGCAGCTATGGATTATGTGGAAGGGCTTATTTATATGTTAGCTAGCAAGAGTTAAATAGATGAAGGAGAGGGATGTCAACCTCGGGTACCCAAGTGATGGACAAAAGGATAAGAGCTCCAGGGGTAATTGCTTGCTCACTCATCATTTTTTTCTCTCAAATACAGTTATTCTATGATATACAGGATGCCGTTTGCCATTTTACCGTGCAGTTGAAAACACACAGAGCTCTAAATAAGAAATCCTGGCTGCTGGCATCTCAGAATACTGCAGGAGTTCAGAGCTAAACTGGAACTTGGCAAGGAGTCCCTGTCACTGCAAAGGGCCAAATCAACTTTCCCAGGCTTCGAGCACCCTGAAATGATCCAAATTCTGCAGATCTGGCCATCTGTGCTTGGAAATCCTCAGTTCCCCCAATACCTGGAATTTTTACAGTAAGGAACATAGGATGTTCTAGCTTTAAAATTCTTAGGAAGACATGAATCAGCTCTGACCAAGGCAAGCAGAGCGGATTATGTGCTGCTGAGACCGTCATGAGGAGCCGGGGTCCTTCACATACCGAAATTCTGAGTCTGAATTTGGAGCACTGCGCTTTGTGGTTTGAGAGCCTAAGGAGTTAATTGCTCTCATTTTCTTGGTCTGTACCCTTATTTATGCCCAGCCTGGGTTGTGCCAACACAATTTCTATGGAGATGATCCCTTCTGATCCAGTCTTCCCTCTTTGTTAGGAGGGAAAGGGAACTGACTGGAGAGTTGCAGCAGACGACTGCATTTAGGAAATGCAGGCAAGCGCGCCCATCACTCTGCCACGGGTTTCGGTGTTCCCTGCACAGTCCGATCTGGTTCAGCTTTAAAGCATGTCGCTGGGTTTATTTTAAGAACACAATATGGAAGATAAGTGAAATCTTCGCTGAAGCTCATTGTTCAGCGCAATGGAGGCTCCCGTGGTGGTGGCCGCGCCGCTCGATAATGCGGGGGGGCTGCTCCCTGCCTGCTCCACGTGCCCGACCCTCTGGGCGAATTGCAAGGCCTGCCCATTCTCCTGTCACATCCATAAAAGTGGGGGAGAGGAGGGGCTGGGAAGCTGCCTGGTAAAGCCTGATTGATTGGGGGGTGCAGAAAATGCATCATGTGTTACACCGCAAATTTTTGTGTACTAGTGTCACTAACATATCTGCACCTCAACGGGGTGAGAGAGGTATATTTTATTTACTTAAAAAAAAAAAAAAATTAGCCAGCCAAATGAATTCTTGCTGGCTTAGGCTACCCTGTCGCTCTCCAGAAGTGAGGCACCAGGCTCAGAGAGAAGCCCCCCCCCACCTCACGCTGCCCAGAGCCTGGGAGAATGCGATTGCATTTCCATGAATAAATCCTAGGCAAGTGAATAGTGGTACTTTCCCATTTATTTGGGAGTCACTGTGAAAAAGCAAACAAACAAACAAGCTATTTGCTTCCCGACAAAACACATGAAAATGAACTGCTGTTCACACTCAAAGGCAGTTAATTGCATGCAGAGTTTAATTTTATTCTTTAAAAGGAGACTTAAGGTTGAGTCCCTAGCTAGGCAAAATAATTTAAAAAAAAAAAAAAAAAAAAAGAGGAGAGAGAGAGAAAACACAAAAATAAAAAAAAAAAAAAAAAAAAAAAAAAAAAAGAGGAGAGAGAGAGATGACACAGATAGCTAAAGAAATACAACCAGCTCCAATGTAAATATGTTTGCAGTTTGCAAGAGACCTGCCAGTCAGGCAGCTGTGGGAGGTAGCAGGGGAGAACGCATGAGAGGAAAAAGTCTTGTGGCAACAGTGGCCAGTTTCATTATGGCCACTGCCAGACTGTGAAACAACTCTTGGGGCTTGAAATCCTATTGCCTATTAAAACTGGGCATGACAGCTCTTTTTTATGCTTCACCAACCAGAGATGGAACTGTGTCCTAGGGGAAATAAGGAAAAATATTTATTACAAGTGTTTAACACCTTTTAGTACAAAACAACCCTAATATGCAGCACTCAAGGATAATTCATGCCAGCACATGTAAAACCAAGGGGAATCGCACAATAAATTGGTCAGAGCTTTTAAAGGAGGAGGTGAACCTCTGGCCCAAACCCTGAGCCCAGATTTCACAGAAATGGAGGTGCTTTCGAGTATTGTTTTTATATTTTTACCCTTTCTTGGTAATCAACACTACCCTCAGAATCACACGTGTCCCAGGGACCACTGTCACTCTGGCCCTTGGCATGTTCAGGGGTGGCACGAGGCCGAGCTTCACACTGCCCCAAGGTGCCGAGGAGGAGCCCCAGCACCGCGAGGTGACACAGGATCCCCTCGGGCACCCGTCCCCACCTTGCGGGCGGTGGCGGTGGTCGGGGCCCCATGCCTGGGACCCGCGCAGGGCCGCTGCCAGCCCAGCGTTACTCATTGACAGCCCCGTTACTCATTAACAGCCCGAGCAAGGGCTTCACGGGCAGCCCTCTCCGAGCCCCCTCTGCCTTGCGCAAGCCACGCGCTGCTGCGGTGCCCGTTCAGTTTCCGAGCAGATGCTGCTTCCTGGCACCCCTTTGCAAGCGGCCGGCGCCGGGGTGCTAAAGCACTGTTTACCCAGTCGCTTGCTTTCGCAGAACCCGGGGGGAAACGAGGGACAAAAGGGAAAAGCCCGCCTGCAGCTCCTCGCCGTGAGGATCCCATGCTCCCGTTGGCCAGGCCCAGAGCAGCCCCGTGCTGTCGCAGCTGTGGCTCCCGGGGGCAGACCTCCATGCCCGGGACCCCTCTGCCGCCCCCACTGCGGCCAGAAAAACGTCCCCGGCGGTGGGGACAAGCCTGTGCCCCCCCTGGGAAGGCTGGGATCATGCCGGGGTTCATATCCCGAGCCCAGGAGAGCAAAGCACCAGTATTCCCAGATGTCAGCACCCTCCTGGTGTCTTTGGAGGAGGGAGGTGGAAGGGGGTGACTGTGGTTTTGGTATGGCAGCAGCCACAGCAAACAGGCATGCACATCCACCCCAGCAAAAGACCTAAACAACTGCCCTGTGGTTCTGGGCATAGTGTTATGTCACCAGCAAAATTCAGGATTTATCTCAAATGGAACACTCTGTGTGTGGTTTTTAAACAGATAATATCAGCAATATATGATAATAATTATAGTTATTATTAACCCTAGGGAACGTAGTTCTTCTGTAAATAAAAATGAAGTGTATTTTTCCTTAATCTGATTTCAAATGACCTGAAAAGAGAATAAAAAAGTGTGAGGCAGCCATACAGCAGGGCAGCAAAGGGGGTGGGCGGGGGGGGGCAGTGAGGGTGTTGCCTGCGCAAGAAAGAAAATTATCCCAATTCTAAGCACTGCTGGAAAAACGTGAAAGTTATTGCCGCACAAAGAACCTCTTGAACTGCTCTGCCTTCCAAAATTTCTACTGCACTCTCTGCAGTTACTTGTGTATGGCAGAAGCAGCATCTTTGTATTATATGAACAGTCTGCTTCATAATCAAATACCATCTGTCGCTACATCTGAACTTGTTTTCAACATCTGTGCGTTCTGGTCTTAACAAAGCTTTAAAAACTAATTCAAAAACTTTCACAGATCACTGACTAAATATGTACATTTACCATCTTTCATATTGGTTTAAAATATTTCTTCTATAGCTGCATCCCCTTGGCTGGGAATAGTTAAGATGTATACACTGAGTTGCTTTATTAAGCTTATTTTCTAATGGCCTTGGGTAGCCAAGTGCAAAAGAGGGACACTTGCTCAGGCACCGAGAGGACCCATCATATTCTTTCTTGGTGCCAATACAGTCCCTTTCTGCCAATGAGAAACCTGAAAGTTGATCAGCTACCATACCCCAATTACTCAAAATGACACTACAGATAAAACTGCAACCAAGGGGAGAATCAACTGTATGGCTTATATGCTGCTAAAGTGTGTCTGAACAAATGGTGAAGTAAAATCATGAGAGCCCTCAGGAGGATAAGTACGTTGTTACTTTGCACATGCTTCAGAAATGTGAAGTACATCTTTACAGAACTTTTGGCCAACCCCCTGGCAGATGTTGACCAGTTTTGCTTATGTATACATCAGTTGCAGAACACTAAAACAGAGATTGGAAATTTTAATTTAGTCAAGGCAGTTGGGCTAAAATGATGGCTTTTGTTGAAACCATTAAATAGAGCTGCCTAATGAAGTACAGTACAGCACTGGCAAACCGAGCCCTGATGAGATGCAGCAGCTTCCAAACTGCAGCCCTGCAAAGGGGAAGAAGGAAGCTTGCAAGTCTTTAACTAAAGTGGAATGGCGACAGCCCTTGTAAAGCCGCATTTGGTTTTGTGTTTGAGGGCAGACGCACTTGTACATTATCACCCTGACATTTTAACCATTAGTTGGAAATGTGCCGTTGCAGTTCCTGCCATATATTTCTCAATCCTATTTGTTAGGAAGTGAGCTAATAGACAGTGTGATGAAGTGATCATAAATTCACTTTCAAAGGGCATTTGGGTTCAGAGCCTAAAGATTGAATATGGCAAATTCTTAGGCACGGGGAAGAAGGTGGGGGCCAGGAGGGTCATTCTCACTGATGGGTTCAGTGATTGATTCCTCTACAGAACTATATTTGCCCTTTACTTGGCTGTTTAGCACAGAATAGCTATAATAGGTTCCCAATCCATTATTCCTCTTCCTCCTAGGGTCAGTATGAAGTTGAAAGAAAATATAACCTTGGCTGCAATAAAATAAACTTAAACATTATCAGGTGTTTGGAAATTGGAAGGTATCTCCTTGCGTGATGCAGGATACACACAAACACGCACACACAGACGGTTACAATATAATCCTCAGTGCTGCCTCTGACAAATGGTTATTACCATTCAGCACTGTTTTTTTGCTCATGCAATAATATGGTGTCATGCAAGTCCACACAGCCTTGGAACCCTTCTTATTGTACGTAGCCTTCCAAAAAACACATGCAGTATGCTGCCTTTTTGACTGTGATTAGCAGCATTTTTTTAAAGATAGGTGGCTTAGAACAAAATTTGCTCTGAGAGAGCAAAAAATGATCTCAAACACAAGATCAAAATGAGTGTTTTAGCACAAGGCAGCCCCAAAATATTTTCAATAATTATGAGATACTATGTTCCATTTCACTGTTTTATGTGTTATACAGTATAGAGCAAGTGCCACTGTAGTTAAGTGTTTGTCAGCATTTCCCTTGTAAATCCTGGTTTTCCAGAGGGTTGATGTAACTTGCCAATTTCAAATCACACTGGGCTAACACTCACTACACACATTGTCAGCCCAGATGCAAATTTCTGTTGTTGTTATTACCAAAAATGAAATCAAGTGAAGCTGCCGGTTTTTAGTTCATGGCAAAAGATAATGGTTTGGAGGTGGGGGGGGAGTGATTTTTTCTTTTTTTTTCTTTTTCTTTTTCTTTTTCTTTTTCTTTTTCTTTTTCTTTTTCTTTTTCTTTCTCTTTTTCTTTCTCTTTTTCTTTCTCTTTTTCTTTTTTCTTTTTTTTGCTCTTGATCCTGGTTGGGTTTTTCTTGTTGCAGTGGTCTGATTCAAATGGGTTCATTTTGAAAGGGATGTGAAAGAAAGTTAGGGTATGGATATTTTTATACAACCCAAAATATAAATGAAGCATAGAGGAGAGAAGAGGGCTGTGTTCTGATCTGGTATGACTTACTCATGGTGAGGCGTATGGAATTCAGGACCGCACCTACTGACCTCTACCCCAAGCTTCAGTTTTGCCCCACAAAGGTCCATCCATTCAGCAGCTGAATTCTGCAAGAAAATAAAACTTGGCTGGCTCAGCTGGAGCGACTCCTGTGAAGCACAGATGCAAATCCCAGCCTCCTCCCTGCAGCCTTCAGGACCAACCATTGGGTTTCTCCAGACCCTATAAACTCTGCTGGTCAAACCTCAGAGAAAGGAACAAACCTACCTCTTCATCTCCACTGACACCTACACCATCCCACCAAGGGCAGAGGAGCACACAGGATTCGGGGCTGTGCTGGAGGGGGAGGGTGAGGAGGATGAGAATGAGGAGAATGGCTGCTCTCCTTGTAGGATGTAGCCCTCCACAGGATGTAGCAATCCACAGGCAAACCCATGGCCCCATTGGAGCAGGTAGGTACCACTTCAGCCCCATGGAAAGCTGATGCTGACTCCTGGTGCACAGAGGCACCATGCATGTCACTAATGCCACCAGAGAAAGCATTACCGTCCCTACAAATGAGGATGGCTGTGGACAGATCCTGCTTTTACCAGTGCACCTATAAATCCAGACTAAAAGCAGGTCTACACCAGCATAGTGCAAGGGTAAATTG
Organism: Alectura lathami; assembly: GCA_013399715.1. Taxonomy (NCBI): domain Eukaryota; kingdom Metazoa; phylum Chordata; class Aves; order Galliformes; family Megapodiidae; genus Alectura; species Alectura lathami. The sequence goes on along the minus strand of VXAV01010252.1, from coordinate 109,220 downwards.
TAAGAAGAGTATGTGAGAAAAATAGGTCTGGGGTAGAAGGGTTGCATCTAGGAGCAGCTCACTTTTAGATGTATACAAATGTTGAGGGTTTTCTTCAGCCAAAGGAATGGGGAGTCACCGGGTGACCAGATTTATTAGCTCTTAACTAGAGAGGATAAAAAGTGGTGAGATCACACTCTGGCTGCCTGGGGAAAGCCAACTTAGAGGAAGAATTTGTATCACTTAGCAGCTATCCCTGGGTCTCGCAGTCCTTTCACATCAGACCCCCAGCCGGTGCAAACTGCAGTGCTGCAATTGTGGGCTCTGTCACACTGCTGTTGGCGATGCAGGGTATGGCTTGTGATGGTTTTGATGCTGTGGACTGGGAGACTAAGGTCAGCAAAAGAGATTCTGACATTGACAGTGTTAGCTCACATCAACTGAGGTTTCCAGTCTGCTTCTCACAGAATCACAGAATTGTAGGGTTTGGAAGGAACCTCAGGAGGTCACCTAGTCCAACCCTCTGCTAAAGCAGGTTCCCTACAGTAGGCTGCACAGGAGTTTATATTGGCAGCAGGTTAATTTTACAAGCTAATTTACATACAGTTGCCTCCAAGATCTACAACAATCAAACACCACCTTAGCATAGAAAACAAGGCCCACATCTAGTCACACGCCATTTTCCCCATATGGAAAATACTTTAGTGTGATTCCACTTGAAAGCAAAGGGCAATTCCCTGCTGAGTCAGAGTTAGGCTAAGATCTCACTATTTTGCTTTATCTTTGTCCCAAATTTCCATATATTGATGAATTCCTGTACAAAATTCAAGCTTTGAGATTAGCGGATCCCAGGAAAACGTCAAGATTTTTCCACACAAAAGAGAAACTGGATTTGCCCTCTATGTAAGACACACAGCAGATAAAACCAATAATGCCTTATCTCCTCCCATGACTTCCTGGCCAGTAGCAGCAGCAATATATATTAAGATATCAATTGACTGTTTATAGGATTAAGTAAGGTATAGCTGAAATCAGACCTTGCTTTTATTTGAGTTTAATTCATCCAGTCATATATCTGTCTGGTAAACACCTATAATAAAGTAATAATAAAAATAATAATAGAACCTTGCATTTTTACAGCATCTTCCATCCAAAGGTATCTCAGTGTTCTTCATAAACATTATTCTTGCATCCATGCCTTCAATTCCTTCACTGTCTCCTCATCTTTGTCTCTAGAAATCGTAGTAATACCACAGCATGGATAGCTTCACAAATAAATTAAGGCAGGATGTTATTTCAAAGAACTATAGAAAGAGCAAGGTGAAGTTATTTGAAAAATATGTGAGAAATTCAGTAGGATGAGGATGGTATATGTTCATTTTGCTAACATATTATGTGCTCGGTTAAGGATAAAAGAAAATCCATACACTCTGCTAAGTCAGCTGATATTTATCGTATTAAAAGAACATAAATCAATGTATACCACTCCCACTGTCTTGTTTCTGAGGCAAAAAAAAATGAAGGAGAAGAAAAATGTAAGTGAAGAAAGTTTGGAAAGATAGGGGATTAATTTCTTTATTATAGATAATATTTTCTAAAATCTCAGTCTTACAATCACACATCTCATGTAAATAAGTCAGAGCACTGAAAGGCAGCAGGAGATGTGGGTATTGGGTTGCAATTTTGGACTCTATGGTTATATGGCGGCTAAACACAGTTATGACAAATAAGAAATGCTAGCATACACTGTCACAGGTGGTGTCTTCCATGTCTGAACTGACCTCAGAACAAGGAAAGAAGCGGCTCTTTGCTCCAGGAAATTCTGCCCTGGAAAGTTAGGCCATCTACAGTAGAAGGCTTCCCAGGGTGAAATTTCGTCCGTGCAGACAGCCAGCAGAAATCCTGGGTACCGCCAGGCCTACACTAACAACTCCGTCCATCTCAGAGTTTTAATATAAAATTCAAGGGAACAGAAAGACAAGAAAAATACCTGAGAATGCACAATATTAAAGCAAGAAGGCAGATTTCAGAGCAAAATGTGCAGTAAAGATGAGTCTTCTAAATGGAAAGTACTGCTAAGAAAGAAAAAAAGCAACCTTCTCCAAACACCAGAGGCCTTACTATGCATGCATTGGGTTAGATTTGAGTAATCTTTCCACAAAGAAGCCTGTACAATTAAGTGGCCATTCCCTTTGCTAGGCGCAGCAACACCAACAACGAACTTGAACCCAAGCCTAAATCAAGCATGAGTAAAATGCCAGGAGTGACACGGAAAGCAGAAGGGAAAGGGGGACAGTTGGTGAGCTCCAGTGGAAAAGCAGGAAAGGGAAAGGTCCTGTAGTCCATGACCCAACTTCTGCACCTGTAAAATCCAGAGCAGTAAATATCTTCCTGGGCTAAGAGTTTTTAGACAGACTGTCTGTGTAAACACGAACATTACTACCAGCTATTACCCCACAGCAATTTCACTCTTCCCTCCCCCTTTTCTCAGCTTCACAGTGACTGTAGCATTAGCCCAGTAATTGGATATCCTCGTGCCTCAGATTGCCTGGTATTTAATTTTTATATCATTTTCAGAACCTATCACATATTTGTTTTGATTTATTCAATATTGATCCTTTCTCTGACTTTCGAGCAGCTATCACCTTCCCCGCCTGTTCCCAGAGAATCTGCCAAGCCAGCAGTTTGTGATTTTGTCATAATACATGTGTTTCGTTCTCTGAGAAGCTGTCACAAGCTTCTGGATCTCACAAATGTTACATCCTCTCTTCTTGTTCACACATTCTGTATATTAAATGTTCATAGAGATGAGCTTTTCTTATGTGGAGAAGCAAGACTTTCTGTATCAGTTTGTAGGGTACAAGTCAATACCTGGTCTAATGAAAAAAGGAAAGCTTGATTTTTGCTGCATTAGAATAAATGCTCTTATACCACTTTCCACAATACCCTATGCATTTAGAGGTGAAGAAAAGAAAGCTGACTGGGGTGAACCTGGGGCAACACTGTCTGTAGTGTCTCGGGACTTGGGTATCTTTCACTCTGACAGTAGCCACACAGTTTGCTTGCTTTAGGTATAACTTACCCAAGTGCCTCCCTCTCTTCGGAAAACATAATTGAAGTATTTTAAACTTTCTACCCCAAATCCGCTCTTTGTGAGTTATGCACCTTGCAGCTGGTGGTCTTCTTAAGCATGGCTATGACCGCCGTGACAAGAACGACACATATCACCAGTTAGAGCATCGTCCCGTTAGGATCTATCCTTTTCCTAAGAAGACTAGAGCTAAGCCCTTACCAGGCTAGGTTAAGAGAAGCACAACAAAAAGACCAAGGGAAATTTTTATCCCCCTTTATTTGGCACTGCTGAGGCTCCATCTGGAATCCCACTTCTGACTTTGAGACCCTGCAATTCAAAGAAAGCGGTGAGAAACCAGAGAGGTCCCAGCAGAAGGCTGCCGAGATCGTTAGGCCCTAAAGCTCGTGATCACTGAGGAAAGGCTGAGGCAAGTATGTGTGCTTAGTCTGGTGGAGGGGAAGCTGGGAAAGGAGGTCGCTAGTCAGTGTGAGCATCTAGGTGAAGGACAGCCACAAAGACAACATTGCTGCTCCTGGTGATGGCAGACAGTAAAGCAAGGAGCAACAGCTTCCCTGAGCTCCCATTTCTCCCCCCAGTTTTTTTCTCCCCAAACTGTTTTCCTTGCTTGTGGAAGTTTTCTTTCTTTCTTTCTACTTCCACATCCCAATATTGACTGAGTTTTGCCTCTTTTCTCTCAGCAACACGCCATCTTGTGTAAAGCCGAGATCTGGCTCCTTATCTCAGATCATTTCCACTCACAGTAGCCTCAGAAATAATTGGTTAATTAGAGGCATATGCTTGGGTGCTGTGTCCCTTATGACGGTTTATACTGTAGTATTGGGGGAAGCAATAGAGAAAGAATCATTTTTATATGGAGAAAGATCCTGTGTTTACTTTTTGTATAACCCCAGGCATCTTACAAATCAAAAGATGGGCTTGCACGGGGAAATTCAGGGATGGGCAGACTTCTGCATGGATTCTTTTCAATAAACGTTTTGCTGCATTACCATTTCTGCTACTGCGTCCACTGTCACCAGGGAACAGTTCAGCATAAACACCTCCTGAGGAACTGTTCCAGAGCCTAATGCCAACCTGAGACAGCTGCTGATGCTGAACAACATCATCAAGGGCCCACTGTCCCTTCCTGCCACTCCTCCTCCTTCACTACCAGTGAAAGAACTATGAAAAGACCAAGAGCTGGTGTACAGCCAACAAGAACTAAAGATCTTGCAGCTGGTTGTACCACCTGTGCCTTGTGAAATTCCAGCCAAAACAACGTCCCCTCCCTCCCCTCGGATAACCCCTTTATTAGTGAGAAGGGCATAACACTTGATAACTTCATAAGCAGGAGTGACACGAGCACAGCAGCAGGTCTGGAAGACGCTCTGCTAGCTACTGCTGATGGCTGTGGACAACTGACCAGCTTGTCTGGGGGTGCAGGGCCACTCCGGGCGAGCTGTCTGCTACGTTCAAATGCACACGCAGGGTGTGAGCCACGTTGTGCCAGATATATATAGCTGCTCAATGCCACCCCGCTGAGCCCGTGCCAGAGCACATCACATGGTGCTTGCTTTATTTGGGCTGGTTTGCGGGAGATGTACAGCATCCATGAGGGAAAGCGCTGATACATACTGCTCTGACACAAAAGGAAGAACCCTTCACTTAGAGCCATACAGCAAATCCAATGTTCTGGATTTCCCCATTAAGATCAAAGAGTGCCGCATGTACCCAGTTAGAGCACGTTGTCTCCGGTCAAGATCTACCATGCAGCTCAGAGAGGAGAATTTTGCTAGAAATGGGTCTATAGCCATTAAATGATAACTTTAAGCAGCAAAACACTAGGCCTATTTGTTCTTATCTATTACTAGCAACTAATATCTTGATTAATAATTTTTAACTGGACTAGACGTGGGAGGAAGTACAGTTAAGATGGAAATTATGCATGCGTTTCAGTTCATGTGTTTTCACATCTAGCATGAGCTTACACTTCTGCACTGCTTATGTCCGTGTCATTATACAGATGTAACATTGATGGGTACTAGAATAAGACCCTAAACAAAAACATCTGTGTGCAACTGGGGAATGAGTTGTTGTGATTACAGTGCACACCCTGGTGACACTAACGAGAGGTGGGAGCCCTTCCTTTTCATAGCCACTTGGTCTAAAGAGTGTCCTGATACCATCAGTAGCCCAGCCTTCATACACAAAACTGGCTAGCTTTGTCTCTATTCAGCGAAGGGCAGAAGCACTCATATACAGTGGCTCATTAAAAAATATCAGCTTTCCAGCTTTTTTATCCAATGAAAAACATCTGGCACTGGGGTGCTCCAGCTGGCAGCCCACGGACTGCACTAAGTTGTGGGACTGCTGCGTTCATCCCACTACGGCTGCCTCAGAGAGACAAAGAGCAACTGCTGGGTGATGCTGAGAGCTGAGCATCACATGCTGAAGGCTTCCAGAAGTACCAGGAGGCAGGAATTCTACTCTGAGCAAAGGCAGAAGCGGGAGGGCAGGTGTCCCTTCCACCTGGCCTATGGTGGGAAAGGACCAGTTCCTTCAAACAAGAACTTTGGGTTTACTCTCTATGAACTAGTTGGATAACTTTTGTCTGTTAGAAGCTGATCTCCTATTGACTGTTCCCAGTGCTTTTAAACAATCCTTCAAGACAGGAACTACTTGTCAGGAAGAAATCATTTTGCACACTTGGCTCTCTCAACAATTTCTGCCACAGAACACACACTCTTCCTTGTTGACACCACAGGGTGGTACTGAGAGGAAATACACCATGACCTTCATCAAAATAAGAAGTACCATTATTACAATTTCCATTCCTTTTCTGCTTTCCTCACGGAGTTAAGTGAGGCACAGGAATCATCAAATTAAATGGCTGGGTCAGCTTAATGTAATAAATCTATTAGTTCATATCATCATATATTTGATTTATACTACGCTAGACAATTACTAGCATGTCATTTCTTTGTTTAGGGATTTTTAATTTGAAAGTGTTCTAATCCTTAGTGTCAGCTGTTCCTGGTGGGTGATGACATATCTACTGTGAGTGAAACATTCTGATGACATATAGAGTGTAGGAATCAAATGTCATAAGCATAAATATTTAAGCAATAAGACATGACAGGTAGAGCATTTCTTGGCGATTATTGCACACCTCGGGTGGTGTTATGATGAGGCATTTGTCCAAAGGCCAACTGACTTTAACCACTCTAAAAGTAGCATAATCGCCTGGAAATGTGCTGCTTAAAGTGTCTTACTGACATTTTTCCCTCTCTTGATGATTTCTTCCTTTTCCAGCGGGAGCCTCAAGGAACTGCCATTGCCTTCCTCCAAGACAGGGAAGCTCACACCCTAGAAAGACGTGAGCACCCAGAGATAGCCAGAAAGGAGAGCTGAATAGACATGGAACTAAGCCTTAATGTAAGACATGCACTGCCCACATTCACAGTCCAAGTGTGGTATTGAAACGGCAGGTCTGGCATTTCCTACTGTACTAAGTGCTTTCTAAATCAAGCAGACATAGTTAGCATGGCAATGAGGAGATGAGCAATTTCTTTAGCAGCATTCAAGCTACAGATAGGGCTTAAGGAGAAAATACCATATAATCTTCACTTAGAAGTTGCTCTCTGTAGGTAATTACTCTAGTTTAATAGCATTACTTTTTCTATGAGTGCTATGAGGATATGCTGTGAAATACAGAGGGGTTGTTCTTTACTGAAAGTAGCATAGAAAACAGACACTCAGCTTTTGTTGAGTCCATTCAGTACTGCCAAGGGCCAAACCAAGGTAAACCAACCTAGCTCCACTGCAACCAACTCAACCAGTCATACTCCCAGAGCTCCAGGCTCCTGGGCTATGTCACTGTTTGTAAAGAAAGAGCCTCTACCTGCTCTGGCTATGAATCTGCCACTTGCCCTTCCTCGGTTGCCCCACAGCAGGTTCAGCACCTGAATTAGGCTGCATTCCTCAGCATGCCGAAAAGTCAGCAGGACTCAGCCTTGTGAGCCTGTAGCACTCACATCACAGGAAGGCTAACAGGACCATCTCGTGCAACAAAGTAATGGAAAAAAGCAAGAGAGGGAGAAGACACCAGCAAAGTTTTCTTTGCAATCATTGTTTAACACTGTAAGTAATTAAATATTAATGAAAGTATGCTACTTTCATTTTGTGAGCAATTTAATTCAATTAAAAATAAATGGATCTCCTTGGCTCAGTGGATATACTGATATTCAGCACTGTCCTTAACTTGGTTTCAGCAGCATTTAACTCCAGCACAACACAAAGTACGGGGGCAGAAACATAGCCCCCAGCCAGCGTCGTTACCTCCTTCAGTCCCCGCGGCATGATTCTGCCACCCGCTGAACCAGCACGGCCTCTCCCAGGGAATATTGGCTGTGCTGCTCAGCTTGCAGGAACAGCAATTTATACCCAGTGTGGTAGCTAAGATATCTTGCACTGGGGCACTGTTTTCTTGAAAGGAAGCCATTTCAGACAGACTTAGCAGGCCTGCATGGGTCTGAATCTCCTGGCATGCCGTGATCTGGTTAAGTAATATATCTGGGAACTTCATGTCACATAATGTAGAACTCTTCTTTTATTGCACTGGAAGAGCTGTTTTAGATTCCCTCTGAGCCCATAGGCCATGTCTTCCTGATAATAAGAGTGTTATCAATGCTTTAATATTGAACTCAACTCTCTGCGTGAGAGAGCATCTAAGAGCTATTACTCAGCGCTGAAAGCAAAACCCAACTGTTCTGAATGGGGAGGAAAATGCCAATCTGTTGACAAAAAGTTAAACAGAGGTGAAATCTAAACTCTGGCCAACATTTTACTGCCTTAGCGCATTGTTAACTTTTCATCTTATCTGTCAGGAATAGGAAACTAATGTTTTAAAACAATGTATTGCTTTTACGGGCAAGGTCAGCATTTGTTAGACTTCAGGGTTACGCTAAGCATAGGCAGCCAGCACTCCACAGAAAAAAATTCCTCCAGCACCCACGGGCCGAGGTCTTCCAAATGTTAAAATGTACACACCACTTTCATTCCCACTTTTTTCCTCTCAGGCAACAGCAGCTCTGCTCTGGCTTTTTTTGTTCAGCCTGTTTTCACCTGTGAGAGTGCTAGCAGTGGCGGGAGGTTAACGCCTTTTAGAAGGAGCTGCTGAGCACAGCCCAGGCCAAAGGAGCAGTTCCTGAATTTCGCTTGTGGGGGAGTGAGGGTTCAGGGTCACTCCACTCTCTTCGAGGAGCGAGTTCCAGATTTGAGTGCCTGCCCTCGGACAATGCTGGGCTTTGTTCGCACAGCACAGCACAGCACCCTTTCTCAGCTGTGCAGTTCCCAAGGAGCCACGTAGGTAAGATAATACAGGGAAACGGAACAGAGAGTCATTCTCTGCAAGAGATAGACAGCGATCTTGTTTGGAACATGCAGCTCAAGGATGTTTACCTATATGCCTTTATATTAAAAAATCCTACCTGGCATCTTCAGAAAGCACAGGATCTACAGGACAGCCATATGGATTAGCTGGTCATGATGCCATCAGAAACAACCTGTGTGCAACGCCCATCAAACTGAAGAGCAGCAAGTAATGAATTTTGTGCAAAACAAAAGAGCTTCCAAAGCATGTGCTGTCTATGTGTGATTCTATGATTCTGTGCTGCCACGTCAGTGAATTGGCTTTCCTGACAGGTACAGCCCCTCTCTTAATTTACCAGTAGACCTCCAGGTGGGCAAGACTTGTAAGTTTTTCTGTGAAAGCAGCAAAAATGCCATGAATCCCAATGTAAGTGAATTTTTGTGGAAATCCTAATAACAGAGATGCATTTGTTATCTTTCACACTGAAACAAAATGTACGTGTCATATCATTAAGAACATTCATGGGTTATTTGCAGGTGAGCAAAGTACCATTCAGTGAAAAAGAGGCAATGCTGCGTAGCTTAGGGGATCAATCACACAGGAGAGCTTAGAAACTGCAAACGGTCAGAAATGATCCACTTTCAAAAGAGTTGTAGAACAATTTTGTTTACAAATATGAATACTTAAATACCATCATAAAAGACAAACAATAGAAAATAGCAGCAAAAGCCTCATTACATCAGCTAGATGATTTGGGATGAGTTATTTGACCAGCTCTAACTAAGGTATGTTTTGTACCTTCTGCCCCACATGCTTGGAGACTTCCCAGCTTGTTTTAATTTCTCTAAGCAAATGAGAGCCCTCAAGGCTCATTAGGGCTATTTACACAGTTCTTAACTGGAAAAAATTAGATCTACAAAAATGAATAAATAAATAAACTGATGTGAGGTATGAATGGGAAGTCATGTTTAAAATCGATTTCCAAGTCTGCTACCGACATGGACCTCCCTTGGGCTACTTCAAAGAAATAGCCGCAGGGAGAAAAAGAAAGGAAGAATGAAAAAAAGGAACAAAACATGGAAAAAAAAAATGGTAAGAATTAAGAGTGCGGTTGTGACATGTCAGACACACCAGAGTCTGTAACCAAACATAAATACACCTCAGGAAAGAAGGGAATCTCATGACGAACAGATCTGTGATTCAGCCTCAGGTCTCCTAGGGTGGCCATTTATCTGACCTCCACTTCTGTCCTTTATTTGTAAAATAAAGGTAATAACACCTTCTTTTTCCTCCAAGTTACTGATTCTGTTTCCCTAAGTATGAGATAGCTCTTATTCTGGATGTGCACTCCCACTGTTATTAAGGGAGAGAGCTGGGGACTCTTGTTGCACAGGACTAGGAGAGCATTTGCAATCACACTGATCTTCTCCCGGACGTGCAGGTGCAACTACTCACGGCCAGCCGGTTCCTGCCATCCATACACACATGTTCCTTTGAATGGCTGCTTGTACCTACCCACCCTCCCCAAAATAACAGCTATCTGATTAGCACAGCACCTGGACCATCCACATTTTCCAGTACTGAAATACTTCTTGGAAGGCAGGCCCTGGCTTCTGGAAAGGAGAGGGGGAAAATGGATATTGTAATAGGGGTTATAAATTACCAAGAGGCCAATTTAACTGATGCAAGTGAAAGGAAGAGTATCGTCCCATCACCTTTCTTCTCAGACACTGCAATTCTGTCAGCAGAAAAACTATAATTTTTAGCCCCAAACGTGTTCAGTCTGTCCTGTTGCATGTCTTCGAAGCACATTGCCTCTGCCCCTGCTTTCTGCAGACCTGCATCATTATCAAAGTTTGACTTTCTTCATTGCCTCAGGACTGATGTTTTCCCAGATTGACCAAGATGGGCATCAGACATGAGACACCATCCACCAGTGCAACAAAGCAGTTTTGTTTTTCAAAAAGTCCTTTGCTTTGCTGATAGGATTGTCCATTCCTTGTGCTTCTGCTTAATGTAGCAAGACTCACCTGGCACATCCATCAATCAGCTACATACTTCTAACCTTCCAAAATGAAAATTTTTCAAACACCATTCATGGAATTATCAGCCCAGCAAGACTGAGTTTCTCCAAAAGCAGAAGTTTAAAATGATTCCTCTACACTTTGGAAGACAGAATTGAAGATCAACTGAGAAGAAAGCGTTTTGTGGTCAGTGCCACTACAGCTGAGGATCTCAGCTGCTCTGGTCTCAGATGCACAATCAGCTTCAGCTGAATCAAGAGGAACTGTGCATGCTAACCCAAATGAGAAATTGGTCTTGCATCCATAATATGTATTTCTGAGTGTGTTGAAAGTTACAGCAGACTTTCAAATTATAATCCCAACAAGCTGAGTTGAATAACTGATGAACTTTTGCTTTGGACACCCAATTATCCAAGCTAATACCGAAATATTCTCCAGAGCTGCAGAATGTAGGGTAGGCATCAAAAGATCTTTCTTGAGACTTCATCCTATCCTTAACAATGTATTTAAAAATACTCACAAATTTCCAATACCATGTGAATAATGCGATATAAATACCGTGATACTGTTCATCATTAACAATTAAACGTGGCCTGCAGCGGTACCACCTGGAGCTCTGATCTTGACAGCACTCACAAGTTGCAGAAGACTTGACTCCAGCCAGGACTTGGACAAAAACCCTCTAAGGAAGACAGAAATCCCACAGCAGAGAATTTTGCAGCTGAGTAGGAGAAAATGACATAAGGAGTTTCTAGTGGTCTCAAGGTGTTCTGATGGCTTTTGTAGGCTCTTTCACGGGGTGAGGCAAGCGTGTTACCTGCCCCATTCCACCTCAGTTATAAAATGGCTTCCCGCCCCTCCAAATTCCCCTCTGTGATTCCACATGGCAATGAACTGTGCAATGTTGAATTATCGGGTACTGTGGCTGCATGATCTCATGCAGCTGCTGGTTTTCACTCCAAAGGTAACTATGTTTCTGCAGTGGGTGAATCACTTCCTACAGATGTAAAGTCTAGGGTAAGTTGGAGATGACACAGGCATAAGATATTGCTGTTAATACACTACCACAGCTCAGATAATTATGTGAAGATCTCAAAAAGGAAAATTTCTGGTTTTATGTCATCTCTATCTCCTTCACCCTTTCATCTCCTCCACCTTTTCACAGCAAAAACACACTGTGAACACATCTGCAGAGTTAGACATACAGCTTCACCTTCAAACTGAAAACTGGAAGTGTTTTTCCCTCCAAGCAGCCCCTTCAAAAGCTTTTGAGCTCGAGGTCTGCTCCCTCAAAGAGGTTTCAATGGGAGAAGTGACACTAAAACCCTTTCCCTCATTGACAGTAATTGCATTCTTTCCCCTGCTTCTCTTCACTTACCTGGGCTGGTGGTGAAAACTCACTGCGACTGCTCTAAGGAAATTCTGTTACGTGCTGACATTTACCAGGTGACAACAAGGTCAGGTCAGGTGTTTGATACCCCAGCCTTTGCATGTAATTATCAGGTAGTATTACAGCTAACTGAGGCTCAGCACATTTCAAGGGGTTATGATGAAGCAGCTCTCTTACTTGTGTAAGCTTTTTCTCAATAACATTTTTAAAGGGGCAGGTGGAATTTTATTCCTAATCCTATACTTCTCATGGTCAAACCTGGGGTTATTTCTTTTGCAACTAAAAAAAAAAAAAAAAAAAAAAAAAAAAAAAAAAGTGAGTAAGCAATGAGTGGGTTTGGGAGCGCAGAGAGGTGATACTAATATCGCTGAGTAGTAAAATATTCTATGAGGTTTTGATATTTGCCACCAGATTTCTTCTCTGATGTCAGCAGATCAATCCCCGTTCTCCAAATCTTCTTAAAACCTCAAACGAGTGCTGCTTTCAACTCTTGAAAGAAAAAGCTACCCACTTTCTACTTTTTCTTCTGTGTCCAGAAAATAGTCCAACAGAAGCTTCTTAAACCAATGAGAAACTTCACTTGGGATTAGAGTATCAGCCTGTGGATCTGACCAGTCTGGAGTTAAATTACATTTCAAAACAACATTTTAAATACTACAATCACCACTTCTGAGTCTGTTTGCTTGGATTTCAGTTTGTTTAGATTTCTTTTATGCTCTAAACCTTACTGCTGCCACAAAGTTGCCGTCTTAAGTGTAAATCTAATCTAAATATTTTCCAACAGAAGAAAGAAGAGGAAGAGAAAGAAGAAAAAGGAAAAAAAAAAAAAAAAAAAAAAAAAAAAAAAAAAAAAAAACTTTCTAAATCACGCTGGACGCTTTGAAAGCCATCCCGCAGGCAGGCTTTGCTGCCGTGCTTTGCATTTCCCGGCCGGCTGCTGGGTGCGGAAACCAGAGGCTCACTGACACCCAGCGGCTGCCGCGGAGAGCGCAGGCCCCCGGCCCCGGCCCAGCTCCCCCGGCTCCAGGTCGCGGCCCCGGCCTCGCTCCCCCGAGACCAGAGCCAGGCTCCGGCCCCGCTGGGTCCTGGCAGTGGGCACAGGGGTGCTCTGCGATCTCTGGAAAAGTTTCCTTCCTGAGGGCCCTCTGCTCTTTGCTGCTTGCTCTCCGCGGTGAGGGAGAGCGCTGCCTAAAATCTGTATTTTACAAGGGCTTGCTGCCCCAGAGCGGGGTAGCGTTTGTAATACAACGGGAATCGCAGCACGACAGGGGTAAATGCTCCATAGCTGTACAGACGTTGTGCTTGTCATCACCTAGTGTGCACGGTTATAAGGGTGAGGGGCATCGGGGAAGTAGTTAGTGATCATCTGGGGAAAAAAAAAAAATAGAATTGGAAGAATGGGTAAGGAAAACATGGGAGGCAGAGGCAAAGAGAAGAAAAAAAATGATTAAAAATTAAAGCTAAAGCAAAGGGTCAACTTTCATCACTTTGATTGTTATAAAAATGAGGCAAAAGAGTTACATGCAGGAGATAAATCAAGTTGCCACAGAAGCTGAGCATCCCTGCCTTAGAAGTTAGCATCAATTGAACTTGGCCTTCAGTGTCATAAACCTGTGCTGCCTTGCTGAACTTCCTTAGCTCCTGAGGATGTCTCAGTTAAAGGACTTTTTTCAATAGTCTCAACAATAGTAAATAAAAATATAAAAATGTCAAATGCTTGGAGCTGCAGGGCCGGAGGCCTGACCAAGAACACCTTGGTGCAGCTCCAGCAAAGACAATGTGGCTCCAAGGAGATGGGTGTCACTGTGCTTGTCCAAGACCAAAGGCCCATCCTGACACCGTTCATCCAGCTCACAGCAGCAGCAAGGGAGAGCTTTCATTTTGAGACCAACATTCTTGCCATGCTCAGCACCACAGTTTCTGAATGCTGTGCAGGCATTAAAGGAAGAGTGGGTCTGTCTGCTCAAGTTCTTGGTTCTCTCCTCCAAACTTTGCAATTTTATTTTATTTTATTTTATTTTATTTTATTTTATTTTATTTTATTTTATTTTATTTTATTTGTTTTATTTTGTTTTATTTTATTTTATTTTATTTTTTCACAAGGAGGAATTTCCTATCTCATTTTAGACTTGGGAGCATTGGGTTGAACAGATGCAGTTTTCATTTTGCAGCAGTTTATATGGACAAGACAAACACCGGCAGTGTGAAGTGCTGGTTTGAAAAACAAGTTGCAGGACCACAACTTGCAACAGGTCTGTGGCCGTTTACTGCTGTTGTCCACATCCCATGTGTTGCAGTTGCTGGGCATTCACAGAGCACACTGAGTCCTCCTTAAAGTAACTGGAAGCTCCTCGTTAGCAGCTGGAGGTGCAAAGCCTCCGACACAGAGCTGGGCTGGTCCAGTGCAGCCCCAAAGACAGCAGACATACACACTGCTCACAGTGTGCATTTGATTTCCTTGCCTGGGTTTTTGGCTTATCTTCAAGTAGTACTGTCAACTTTTGCATTCATAAAGGCAGGAGATTTGTTCCTCCCACAAGATCTGGAGTGACAGCCCCATGTGTGACACTAACCTCTTGACAGAAAATTGCTGCAATGTCTCTTTAAGTGGGTGTCCCAGCAGCAAGGCACAGTCTGGAGGCAGCGGAACCCAGAACTTTTGACAGGAAAATCATCTAAAATATGTGGGATGTGGCCATAAGTTAAAAAGAATAAATTATATTGTCACTTTTTTGGTGGAGAAAATAATTCTCTTGTTCTCTTCTTTAGCCATTTGCATTTGAATAGGTGGATCTGTTCTTTACATTACTTTTGAGAGCCTGCATTTCCCAAATTCCAATTACAGGACTGGGCTTTCAAGGACAGGAGAGAAGCCAAAACATTTCCATCTAATGCAAACATGGATTACTGGAAGGATGTTCTCATTTTTTAAAAATGCACTTGGAGCAAGAGCCAGGTTTGCTAGCACCTTCTCTGCAAGCCATCGCTTCTTTGGCTTGATGCATGCAGAGAAAGAAAACCACACCAGAAGGAAAGTGCAGAAGTTCCTGGAACAGCACAGCTTGCAAAGAGCTGAAGACAGTGCTACCGGGCAGGCAAACACGCCCACAGCAGCTGCAAGGAGTGTCAGCATGCTGTCTTGCCGTGAAATCCAGCACACTGGTGTCTGGAGGTCCTCTCCCGTCAGTCTGCAGATGACCAGCTCACTTCTGCCATGCTTTGTTTCATTTGCATCAGTGAAGAGTGTCTCCGAGATAGAAGGTCCAGTGCAAGGAGGGAAGATATTCAGTGCTTCAGATGTTAGTGGAGCTGAGATTTAGCTGCAGCTAACCCCAGGCACTTGGGGTTAGCTTCCAAGTTTCCAAATGTTCCAGGTGTGGTTCCAGGAGACATCTTCAGTTCCAGGAAGCAGACCTCTATGTTAGCACAACCACTGTCCAAAGCACTTCTTCCTTGGAGTTTAGATGGAAACTTCAAGTCAACACCAACTGCTCTTCCAGCCAATGGACACAGAGGTACTGGTGAGCTGAATGTTGTGTGTGTGTGTGCGCGTGTGTACATATGTGTAGATGCACACTCAGCTCATCAGTACTTCTCAGGACACACATTTTAAAAAAATTGTCTTCTCCTTCCCCCTGCTACCAAAATGTTGGGGAATCTGGGGAGCTGGTCAAAGTGAGAAATCTCAGTGTATGCTGCTGATGCTCCATCCCTGCAGAACTCGTTGCATGCCAGTTGATGTACTTAGGGTGGTTTGGGAGGGGTACTTATTAGAGAGCAAAAGTACAGAGTAGACTTAAGAAGCATTTTTTTTTTTTTTTTCCTTCTAACTGATCTCCTTTTATCTGTTCTCCTTCTCATGTTTCTGGGCTTTTTTTTCTTCTTCCTTCTCCTTCATCCTATGGAAGTAGTACTGAATGCTGATGAGATAATAAATGGCCAACCCCAGGCAATCATTTTCGGGTAATTAGTTCAGCTACTGAACTTCTGAGAGTCATTTTTTTTCATCTGCCCAGCCAGAAAACTTGTGTAGTTAGTTACCCCATTACTGCTGAGTGGTCTTTGGGGCGGAGGCACTCAGAAGTACATGTACTGCAGCTCCTGGGTACTATCCAATCTCTAATTAAGCCTGACTTTTGCCTATATTTAGTATTTTATTTACTTCTTATGGAATTCCTTACTTGTGCCAAAAGCCAAACATCACATCCCAATATCCACAATTAGTTGTAAGCTGCTGTGTACAGTCACACACAAGGTCACAAATTGGTTCAAAAAACTGGAAGAGCAGAACTTCAGGGAACCTCAGGGGTGCTCTTTTTCAGTATGAACATTTCAAAATTTCCTTTGGAGGGGAAGTATGGGGAGGGGAAGCATAGCACCTCACAGAAGAGAGTCCAACCTTCCCCTTCCCAAGGCGGTGCACCCTCAGAGCCTCAGGGGTGATCTCTGATCAAATGAATGGGTTTGTGGATGTACATCCTGCTCCTTTGCTGCAGAACATGTGACGGCCAGGTCTGCGGGCAGGGAGAGGAAGTTTCACACAGGGCAGTTATGGGACCGTTGTAGCCTTTCCTCTGACACTGGTCAGTGTCAAAAGCAGAACACATAAAACAGCCATTTGTCTATTTTGGTATTGGCAATTCATATTTGGTACTCGGTAGGGTCAAAAAGGAAATCAAGCATCCTGGAAGGACACAGGACTTGTCAGGCATCTTTATACTTCAGAAAGAAGTGAAGGAAGGACACAGCCACATTTCCTTTTCCACACAGATCATCTTCAGAAACTTTGTTTTAAATCTTCGCTGTGTGGTCACGTTCCTATTTTTTTTTTTTTTCCTTCTCTTAAAGTCATCTAGGGTGACAGATGTCACTGGCCCTCAAAACTGCCTCCTAGATAAATCAGTAAATAATATTCATGAAATAGTATGTGGAAGCATATCCTGCTTTTCTTTCTATCACTTCTAACAATACCAAAATTCCTCCTCCCTGGGACTCAGATAAAGCCCACAACGGAGGGTTCACATTCAAACTCCCAATCAGCAATTCACAGACTAACAGAGAATGATCTAGCTGATTTCACTAGGGACCTCCATATGGTGATGAAATTTATTCTGAGCCATGTTTAGGTTTTGTACTTGTGGGCACTATACACAAACCCTGAGAGAAACGGAGATTTTTAAAGCCAAGCTGGGAGTTTAGCAATACAGCTCCTACTGAAAGAAGTGGATGTGGTTTGCCCTTAAAATCTGTCATAGTAGCTGTTGGATAGAGTCCGGTATCCTGCACATTTATCATTCCACCAAATTAAGAATAATCTCTTACAACCTTTTGAGTCACTATAACAATTTCCCAAGGCATACTTTTTTTAGACAGTAGTTTTGCTGTTGTATCCTGGAGGTGAACATATCTCCAGTCATATTTTAACCCGTGTTGGATTTCATTTCCGAAAAGCTACAATAGGGAATTCATATTCCCCAACCCTTTGAAGCATGTGGCAAATATACATTTTTACAGTATGGTATAGGTGTGAAGTTTGTATGGCTTGTCTTCAAAAGAAAATAATACCAATACATTCTGTTTTTTTCTCCCTTTGAAAAATTGATTTTTTTTTTTTGCCTGTTTAAGTACAAAACTGTTTTTTTTTTTTTTCCTGTATTTTTCCCTTCAGACAGCATATTTTCCTGATGGAACTCCCCTCCCCCCAATACACAATGTGCTTTCCTGATTTACCAGCTCTAGCATTTTCTCAACAATCATGTGAGCAAGAGCAAGGACTGAATATTTTTAGACACCAGAACTAAGCAGATGGCAAAGGATGTGGAAGATCAATAACTCTAGTTTTCGTAGGTTACAGTACTGCTTTTTTTTCAGTGTTTTGCAAAATGCAATGAGAAAAATATAAGATTTTGTATAACAAAATGGGAGAAAAATGCACTGATCTGGGTTTGTTCTATGAGAACAGTTTTCAAGCAGATCTTTGAAAGCAAGCCATGCACTTGCTCCAGCTGTAATTGTGAACTCTCCCTTTGTTAATTTAATTGTACTCATGTTGCTGTTTGGTAAAAGGTCTTGGACAGATGTGTGCTCATCTGACGATCTTCCAAGCATGTCTGCGTGGTCAAACTTGAAAGGTTTTTGGGAGCTGAAAGTCATCCCATCAGAAACCAGAAACAACACCATCTGCTTTAGGTGACTAAACACCCTTCAAGTAGAGACATCTCCCTCCTTCGGGGTTCGAGTGTCCATGCTTCTTTGGGCTTTTCCTGCAGAATAGCCCCCCTTTCTGAGGTGCAGAGGAAGAGGAAACCATAAAA
>VXAV01010252.1:64813-81977 GCA_013399715.1 Alectura lathami | reverse complement strand
TGTGCCCTTTTTTACAATGCAGGCCATAAGAATGAGAGCAGCTTAAAGGAAAACACACTTCTGTGCCTCTAGTAAGAAGGGAAAGAACAAGAAAAAGAAGGAGAAGGCCTATGTAGAGAGGATTGCCTCTGAAAAATGAGGTGTTGGTGTGTGAATGTTAATTAATTTTGGTATTGGAGAAAATGCAAGAAAGAGTTGCCTTATGCCTCTATTACATTCAAGATATATGATTACTTCAAAAAATAACCACTAAAATTTGCACATTGCATATGTGACTGTTCATGCTTAGAATAAAAGTGTACTGAACACTGAGTTAGCTGAAACACACTAGCTACAGTGCTGCCCAAAGTAGACCTGGCCACAACCCCCAGAAATTGCTGCAGTTTACCAACGGCTTGACCAAAAAGGTAGTACAACCCACTCAGATGTGGTTGGGAGAACACACATAAATGAGAACTTCAACTAAAAACAACAAGCTACTGCTTTTAGGGAGTTCAGCTCCAAGGAGCTCCAAACTCCTGGAGCAGGCAGGCTGTCTCCAGTCAGAGGTTTTTTAGATAGACTTGCATGTCCCACAAGGCCTACACCACGTCTTGCAGGCCCCAACCAGAGCACACAAATACGCACTGGTACTACTCACTTCAGGGGTGTTAAGGAGTTTACTAAAGCCAATTGTACTACTGTAACACAGAGGTTACAAAGACAAGAAAATGTCGATGACAGAGAGGGACAGTCACAGCCTCAGGGCCAACTGCTAATGAGAATTGGCAATGCATGTCCCTGTGCCTATTGTGTAGGATCTGAGTAACACCAGTACGTATGATATGACCCCAACTGTATTTAGTCTTCCCATTCCTCAGGTTCGTTTTTCCCTAGTTTCCTTTCTGTTATTCCAGTTAAAGCGTTTTTGATTTCTGTGCTGTGAAAATATCTCTATGGACATTCTCATTCTGTTTCTGCCCATGCATGTGCAACAGTTCTGCTGGAAAGCTTTCAAGAGGCAGACTATTTGAAAATAATACAGTTTTTTTTTTTTTTTTTTCCTACAGTAACATTATTCAAATGGTAAGAACTGGTTTCAATATAATATTTTTTTTTTTCATTTTTCCTGAAAGAAATGTTGACAACCCTTATTTTGAACCAATCTTATCAAAGATAAAAAGGAAGAAAAGCAGCTGTTTCAAACTCTTTGAAGCAAAACTGACTAAAATATCTCATATTTTTTGTTCTACTTAGATGTTCCATTTTCATTTATATGACAAAAGAACTTGAAGCAACCCCCCTCCTTTGACCTGGCATTAGATTTTTTTAGGTGACATCTGTTCTGACTGAAGTCTTGAGGAATTCCAGACCACAAAATCCCCTTGTGTGAACACAGGACTTCAATGTCACCAACACATACAGTAACCAAGATATTTCTAACAGTTTTTTGACAACAACAGTTCAGTCTACCTCAGCTGATATCAAAAAGTCAACAACATATGCCCATTTTCTTCACTCTTACAACACACGTGGGCTTTTCAGCCACAAATACTTTCTGTGCGTAAATTAAACATATGATATAGCTATAAACTGATATGCTTTCCGTATGAAAGGTTCCCGATAGACTGCAATAATTATTTGCTTTTATGTTGCTTCAGAAGGTATGTAAAATCCTCTCAGTCTGACACTGATATAACTTGGGTGCCTTTATTTTTAATAAAGAGAGCTCTTAAAGTATCTTTATTTTACTGCTGTTACCATATTAGCAGCTGAAATGTGAATATTCTTTGAGATACATCATGTCACCTATAGTTATCTGAAATGCTGCTCTTAATTCATTATACACAAAAATAAATATACAAATCCACTCTGGCAGTCTTATTTTATATGACAGTTCTCAGTCACATGGGAGCTGTGTACCACCAAGCTGTATTTATAATAAATCTACATTAAAAGCCTCTCCTATATGAGTACTCAGATTAGAAAACATGTTTCCTGAGTGCATCTACAAGCACACAGTCCAATCCATATTCCTTGCCCTAATACAGATCTAATAAAAATGTTCACAAAATTCTTAAGTGTTTGCTGCCTTTCAATTTCTCCCCCTCAGGTGCTCCCTTCCCAGGGGACTGGTTGTTTTAAAAACAAATCTAGCTATGAGTCTTGTTTTTCCTAGAAAATCTCCAGATAAGCACAAGGTGAAATCGCTTTCTTTTTTTTTTCATCAAAGCTATTTCTTTATATCTTTGACATTGTTTTTATTCTTTTAAATTAAAGGGAGAATCTGTAATTCTCTGAAACTGCAAAGGGCTGAATTGCAGCTCTTCCTGGGAAAGGCCATGGTTTACAGCAAAGCTTATAGCTCTGGAGATGAACGCGCGGGCTCCCAGCTCACGCAGAACGTAATGGGCTTTCCAACCCAGTGCCTTAATGGCTTGTTTCTCTGTGCATAGGTGTGGCCGTGCTAATGCTCTGGAACAGTCTGGTAATGTTAAGTCATGCATTGTGTGGACAGGAACGAGGGAGGAAAAGGGAAAATGTGCCATTTTCCATCACTTACCACCACTTCCAAATTTAGAAGAGGCAAGGTCTGTGGAAAAAAGGCATTACCTACCACAACACACCTGTGCTCTCTTCTGCCATTAGACCATCATGGCTACAGTAACATGACTGCTATAAGCTTAGCAGTGACAGAGCTGAATTATCCAGACACTCAGCAGGGGAATTTCTGGGCTATTTTGGTGCATTTAGAGAGACCCACTTTAAATTAGTGTAAGTTATCCGCAGCACTCCTGGCGAGAGGCACGCTGCTTTGCGGAATTGATGCAGACCTCTTCTCTCTATCAGGGGAGAAGTGCATTTGCATGTACTGACAGAACCCATGTGAAAGCCTAGAGTTGCTCAGGGCTTTCTTGACATGTCTGCATAATTGTGTTTTTTCAGACCAAAAGTGGAAGGTAAACTTCATTCATGCCTGACCTGCTGACCTTCACAGCTGGAGCATGTTGGGAATCACTTCTGGCACTGAAAAGGTTAATTGTCTCCTGCTGTGAGGTAGGAGTCTAGAAAAGGATACCACATTTGGTGGGAATTATAGTAAATGAGGTTTTCTTTATAGCACTGCTCATTCTCAACATGTTGAAAGGGCATTAGTTCACAGTCACTTTCTCTGGAATTATCAAATCTGCTCAGGAAGCCTTCATTAGGATATTAAACAAGACTTAATAAGTGAAAGTGATTTGCATCGTTGATAATCGTGTGCATTAATCAAGCAAGCTTCTGTCTCTCCCTCTGCAATATGTTTCATGTTCCATTGTAAAGCCTCTTTAATTCTGTGGGGCTTCTTAAAAAGGAAATGTTACATTTAGAAAGCCATTTTAAAAATGATTTACTTAGCAAAGATCACTATAAATAGTGTTCAACTCACTCCTCAGCTTTAACCATCAATATAATTAATACTGAGGGGTTCGTATCAGGGATATGGACCAGATGTGTTCCCATTTATCAGATATAGATTGCACTTACTCTAATAAATATGTTTTCATTCTGTGTAACTTTTGAAACCAAATAACTGGATGTGGCACTTTAATCTGAAGTCACAATTTTAGGCTAAGGCATTTATTTTTCACGTCATGAGGGACCGTGCAAGGTTTCACTACATCGTTCTACATGCCAGCGTCCAACCCACAGTTCTTAATGAAATTGTGTGGCAAATATCCCCAGCTGCTCAGTAATTCCAAGGTAACTTTGGATGATTTGCTCTTAAGGGGTGACACTTATCATGCAGACACTTCTGGTGACCACAGCCAACTATCCCGGTGTAATTCATATTTTGCACTTCTCTAGCATCTTCCTTCCTAGGATCTCACAATGAGTGTAAACAGGTTTAATCAGCAGAACACCCCACAAGACAAACCTTTTGCACGCTGTTAAACTTACACTGAGGGTATGTGTCTTTGCCTGTATGAGCAAATCCTTTGGAAAACCGAATGAGACCCTTAAAAAGCAGAAGACTTACTCTGCTCTCACCGCTGGCCCACACTGCAACAGAGCTGGCCACAAGCCACAAGCCTAGTACAAGCCCACAAACACCAGGAGGCCCCCGCACACAAGTGCCACCTGGATACTCCATGCACAAGGGAATAAGGGAATATTTTTAACATGAAAAACAGTATTTGTATCACCGTTCCTCACCAGATATTTCACCAAGGATAGATTTAAGGAAAATCTTTTCACAAGAATCAGCAGCCGCTGTGAAAAACGCAGCAAAATGAAAGCATAATTGTTGCGTATAGCGCAGCAATCAGGAAGGACTGTGGCTATGGTCTGTAAATACATAGCACTGACCAACACTGTCTAAGTAAGGAATAATATCAGCTTCAAGGTGAAGAAAAGAGCACAGCACCTAAACTAGCTCACCCACAGCAAAATGTGGTCCAAATGGATCCTCCAAAATGAGATGGTGGCAGGAGGTCCTTATGCATCTATGTAGATGGCTAGATTGGAGCCTAAGCAACTGGGATCCTGTTAGGCTACTTGTGATACATCTACTCTGTTCCTGGAGAAAAATGAGAGGTGGAAATTACCTCAGTTGGTGGGAGTGCAAGGTCCTCATTTTCTGTAGGTCTGATGACTTAGTCTACTCCCCAGGAGAAGCAGCCATCGTTTCTTGATACTTGCTGTATGTCCTTTTTGCAGTTGTCCTTACTGCATTTTTTGCCATTTACATTTTCCTGAGACCTGAAAGTATTGTTTAAGAAATCATCACTAAAATTAAAACTGTGAGAGTATTTATTGTTTTCAGAAAAAAAAAATGTTTGCTGGAGATCTTGTTTGCATTTGCTCAGGCTGAGCACATTGCTTATATGGAGATAGAGAGATGATGTTTCTGTAAAGTTGTGGAGACTCAGTTCATTCAAGTAGCAAGAAACATGAATTATTTGCCCTGCTTCACTACCTTCATGGATCAGTAAGCTGCTGTAGCTCAGATGGAACCGCTTATCTCAAGAGAGAAAGGTGTTATTCTCCGTTTACTGCAGATTTCCTGTTGTGTCCGTGTGTGTGCCCATGTGTCCTGTCTTCCAGACATCAGGTGTTAAGCTTCATAGGTCTAGCTGACCAGTTTTCATTGTTTTCTAGAGTATATTTGAGTTCATCATCAAGCAATTCTTTTCTGTTTTCAACATCAAGTTTTATGGTTGGGCCATTTGTATGGGTGAGAGGCTGTGCCTCTAAGCTTTGAAATCAGTTACGTGGATTCACTCTGACGATAACCAAATGGGAAAAATATTTCAGTGTCCACTATTAAGAGCACAAATGCAACCATATTTTCTCCTAACTACTGTACAGAAGTTTTACATTTGCAAAACAGGAGCATGAAGTTTAAGCTCCCAAATCAAAGCTTTGATGTTTATGGATTTTGGCCATTTATTTTTCCAGTATGTTGGGAGTTGCTCTGGAGGTCAGTTCAGCAGGCTTGCCTGAGCATGGTCCATTACCCACTGCAGTAGCAGCAAACATGGAACAAAGGGACCCCTTCATTATCACACACAAGGAAAACCCTGGCATAGGCTGAAAGAAGGTAATGAGTATATCTACAGTGAACAAATATAGTGGCATATGAAGATACCCAAACTAGCTCTAATTGACAAAATGCAGCTTCTCTACATGGCATTGCACTGTGCCATGTAAACATAGCCTAAACCTGTGTTTAGGGTGGTACGTTCCTGGGAATTCTGGGTAAAGTTAGCTTTAGGGCCAGGACTCCCTCCATATAGCTCTGGCAAGTGGAAGATTTGAGCTAACACTGATGATATCCCTCTCTTCTGAATTAGCATTGCCAACTGTATCAGTCTTAAAGCCTCTGCTCCTGGGATCATGTGATTTGCTGAGAATGTCTACTCTCATTTAATAATAAAAAGGTAATTTCCATCAATGATGCAGAGGAAAGCTTGGAAGCATGACCAGAATATGTCCTAAAACCTCTCCTCTCCTGCCAAAAAATCCCTCAGAGGTAATAAAAGGAGTCTAAAAGGTATTATTTTTAATCTTCCAATATTTAAGCCAATGACATAATTCTCTGTGCTGCAGAATCTTATGATTTTTGAGCACTGAGAAGTATTAATAATGCAGCCTAAAACAGATATTTGTGAAAAGACAGCACTAAATAGCATAGAAGAGAGGCACCTGAGGCCTTCGGAATAGCATGGCAGGGCTGGGAAGGGAGGGAGGCGGAATGGACACACACGCACTGCACCAGGACTACTAAATAAAACAGGCCCTGGATGCTTCTCTGTTCAGAGGCCAAGTGGAACAAAATGGCTAGTGCCCATCTACATAAATTTACTTCCTCCCCCCAACAGGGTGGCTGCACTCAAACTGCCCACTGGGACTAGTAATGCAGGGGAACTACGGCACTGCCTGGAGAGCACTGGTGGGTGTAAGCTGACGGCGTGCCAAGAAGCCTATTGACAGATGAACAATGCCGATAGTCACATACTGGCACTCCAGTCTGTGCCCAGCCCTGTTGTATTTACTACTATAGGCCCCTGGTATAATAAGAAGGGAATGTTGTAGAGCTGCGGGCTCAGGTAGCTGGGCAATAGGGCACACGGGGAAGCACTGGTGCAGGGGAGGCTGTAACAGGGCTGCAGCATAGTGGAAAGGGACAAGGGGCGTACAGAGCGAGGGAGCGCGGGGTGGGTGGGAAAGGAGAAGCACTAGGAGCCAGAGGGCAGCAAAACGTGCAAGTCTCTTAACCAGAAAGCACAAGTGCCCCTTTCTTCTAGCTAAAAAACATTACTGCAAAGCTTATTTCCCATCACCTCACTGTCTTAGTGTTTGTAGAAATTCCCGGGTAAATACAAGCCTTGCTAAACCAAACGGACATATTACCTATTATGACATATTACCATATGTCATAATAATGACATATTATTACATAGAGTTTCATACCAAGATTTTTCTCCTTTATACATCACATTCCAAACAGGCAAGATGATACCAATTTCTTTCAGGAAAAAAAAAAAAAAAAAAAAAAAAAAAAGCAACAACTAAACACAACAGCCTCACAAACACATAAGGCTTCATCAATATAAGATTGTTGATTTAGGCTTAATTGGAGCAAATGTTGTTATAAAAGACAATTCTATATGATTTCTCAGACCGCTAAAATTCATGCGTAATATTGATGTCAAGTACAATTCTGTGTGATGGTAAAATGGAGGAGTCTGTCCCAAGACAGGGTCTTGGCTCTATCTCCATCAGCTCTAACTTAGGTGAATATTTCATTCCCCTCCAAAAAAAGATTGCACATTACAAATATGCAAATTTGGATGAAAATTTGGATGCAGCACGTTTGTCCTCATTTTATGCCCTGAGGACAATTCTAGGAAAATGTTTTTATAACCATAGGGCACAAGTACAGAAGGATCTAGTCAGAAACATTTTTATTTAGTGGAAAACATAAAGCAGAAAACTCTGGACTTAGAGACACAGGAGGAAGAAAGGAAGTTGCTTGAGCTAACATAATCAAAGCACCCAGACTCTTCCAGAAGCCTTGGGCATCACCTGTTTTTAACTGTGCAGACCAAAAGGTCAGATATAAATTGCAATAATTGCTTTCAGAAATGAGAACAAGCATTCAGCAGTAATGTAATGGATTTCTCATAGAACAGGAACCTGATTCTGGTGTGGAAATAATGATAGGAGGAAATCATTTCAAGGCCTTGTGCAAGCATTGCCATGGATTCCCCCAGCTACCAGCTTGCTCACTGTTATGCATTAATTGGTTGCTCATTCCTGTTTGGTGGCCCACTTGCAGTGGGCTCCTCTCCCACAGAATGACTTCTCCAGGACCACACTCCTCGCCCCAGAGGCATCTTCTGAAACCTGCAGCAGACAATAGCTCACTGGTAATTTCTGTAATGATGTGCCAGAGGTACTAAGATATTTGCCTTCTTGCTGGAAGCACTTGGATAACCTGTCAGTGTCTGTTATGTTACCATGTCATATCCTATTCTATGTGACACTGCCCACGGGGCTGCATATATGGAGCTTCATGAGACCCTTTCCAGTGGTCATAGGCAGGGGTTTGAAGCAATAAGATTTTTTACAACTTTTGAGGTAACAAAAAACATTCTTGGCTTTAAAATAATAGAACTGACCTCAGACAGGGACTTTGCTGTTGGCCTGATGTGTGGTTCATCACGGAAAGGACAAGAAATGTCCCTGCTGTCCTTCACGGTAAACTATCACAAGGATCCGGCAGCCACATACAGTTGGATTCTGGCACAGTGATCAGCCCATTTGTACTCATCTTTCCTGTCATTTGCCTTGTGATCTGCTTAGCAATGTCCTCTTGGTGAACCTGACATTACATCCTAAATCTACAGATCTTAGGATTTTGCAGCAATATTACTGCTCGCAGCAAACTCAGCATTGGTGGTAAAAAGAAAAGTACTCAGGCAGGAGAAAAACACAGCATAACTAAGCACACAACTGAAGCAACTTAATAGCAGTCAATAGCAATGAGGCTTCATCATACAAGCAGTAAATTAAAGGGAAATCATTGCAATCAATTGTTCCAAGTAGGCATGTTTTGGATTCACAGTACCCTAGTACAATAGCAACTGCATCTTTCTTCCTGTTGGGGATGGACAGAGAGGAAGAGCGGATGAGAGAGGAAGGAAGGACTACTGATGTTGTTGGCTTTCTCTTTTGATATATCTGGGTGATGTATCTTGTTCGAGGAAACCTTGAATACCAGTAAGGATCAGACAGAAACGACCAAGACTGTGGGAGACCAGAGTATGAGCTGCTTTCACACCCAGCATAAAAAACGTTAAAGCCTTGTAAAGATTGGTATTAGCTTAACCACATCTATAAGAAAACTAATTATTGTTACATACTTAAAGAGGTGACGATAACCTAGAGTACGTTAGGGCTGAAAAATGTTTGTGACAGTGACAGGGCCGAAGATGGAAGGGACTACAAATCCCAAATTCCTGCCCTGACAAATATTTAATACTTCTCTTCAGACGTGAAGAAGGACAATTTTCCTGGGTTACATTATCCTTCTGGGCTACATAGCATCTTAGTGGCCAAGAAATGAGTTGTTAAGCTCCAAGCAAAATAACAGCATCCAGGATGGCACATGCTACTGAAAAGTGGAAATTTCATACACATTTGTCTGTGATAGCCTCCACCTCCAAAGAGAAATGCTCATTTCAAAAATGATTTTATTACAAAAACAACAGAAAAGACTTCTCTTAAATGAAGTTGTAAAATGATTTTTACCACATCCTTCCGCATCTCCTTTTTCTGCGGATGAGAACGACAGGAACCAGATGCTAAGCCAGAAAGGACATTGTTCCACCTGCAACATCTGGCTCTTTGGCAAGCCGTATGGGAAGCTTCAAAGTTGCACCTCTGCCTCTCACATGGTAAGGCTGCTGGTCGATTGCTTTATCTTTCTGGATGTAATTTTCCTTTGATTCACCTATAATTCTAAGGAACCAATGCATTTGTATCCATTTTGAATAAGGTTCTGCACAAATGCCACATTTGATCTCTAGGCAGATCCTTTTATTTCCTTTTATATGATCTCTGCTTTAATTCATGCACTAGCTTTACTGCTGCTCAGCTACATCGTGGCTGATACTTGCACACCCACCACAGCCTTTTTTCCCTACATGAAGTTAAATATCCAGGCTCTCAGCCATGCAAAGCCAAGTCAAAATTAAAATACTTTTCTTAGTATTTCTTCTTGCTGCATTGTGAGGGATTTTTAGAGGCAAAGTAGCCTCCTGTTACTTACTAACATTCCTGAATCACTCCTTTCCTGTGTTCCTCATCCTCTTCTATCAGATATTTTTCTGCCTCTCTGTTTCTTGTAAGCATTAAAACAAGTAAGTTAAACATTAAAGTAACTTTGACATGAACCAGAAAAAGCAAGAAGGCTGTAAGGTAAGACTGGGCACCACACTCCTCAGAACCAGCTGTTTTAGTGAGGTATCAACGAATTTCAGCTGTTTCCAGGCACTTTGATGTCTAAGTAGCAAAAAGCTGTTGTCCACACAAAATAGTGAGATAATTCTGATAGCGGAGAGCTACACAACCCATGTATAGCACAACAGTGTTCTGACTGGGCTCTCTAGAGGGTGCTGTGAAACACTGTTAATTAATAGGAGAGGAGTAATAATTCATTAGCATTCATTCATTTTGGATTTAAATCCTGATTAGAAGTGTATCCTGCCCTACAGCTATCACTAGTTTTTTTTTTCTCTGTGCTGGAATCTGTAACATGGAACATGGTTTTCCCCTTACTCTGCTGTTCTCGTGCTCTGCCTGCATTGCCATCAGACTGAGGTCCATTTTCCTAAATACAGCACTCCTGCCCTGAGGCAGGTAACACGCAGACCAACTTCCTGTGGGATAAAACGCAGCCTAAGAAAAAGTCTTTTTTCTTAAGGGGCTGTTTCTTTTTTTCAGCTTCTCTACCTGAGGTCAACCAATACTCAGCAGCTACTTCAAAACTAGACAACCCACGACAGGAAGTCAAGTCATTAGTCTGCAGAAAGCAATCAGTCCTTTGCAGGAAGTGGCCAGGAAGTACTTACCTCATGTATTTGCTTTAAACACACTGAAAAAGGCTCAGTTTCATGGTGAATGGACACAGACCTACTTCTCAGCAAGCAAATCCCAAAGAAGAGGGACTTGTAGATTTGCCTATGTCTAAGTACCAAGCTCAAGGAAAAATGTTGCAACCTACAGGCAAAGTCATAAAACCAGTGGAGCTGAAATCACTGAGGATTGCACCAGTGTTACTGGCAGAAACATATGATCCACTGCATTCCAGGTGCACAAAGATCCGCAGGGGTAAAGGACAACTACTTCTGAATTTAATTTTATTTGAAAATGCAGACAGAAAAGGGCCCCTATTTTTTTTTTTTTGCCCCTCTGAATTTTAGAAAAAAGCTGTGTTTTATTCATCCTTCAGCAATTTGTTAAGGTGAAAGTTTCCAGGTGTGGCTATTACATTCAGTGACAAAGGAAGTGCAAGTGGGGTTAAGTCCCAGATATCCTAGGTACTGTATGAACACTAGCTAAGAGACTGTCTCTCATCCAAAGTGCAAGCAACAGAAGTAAAGAAGATGTACAGAACATGGCAGTGGAAAGAGAAGAGTAGAGATGAAGTGACTTCATAAGATTACACAGCAGAGCTAAGCGTAGAATGCAACTCTATTCTTGCATTAAGTACCCACTAGAAGAGACCATAGACATCATTTAGCTTTTCCAGGCAGAACCCCAGTAATTTTTGCCCTTCACTGGATGCCTTCAATTGGTCTTTTTGGAAAAAAAAAAAAAAGGAAAAAAAAAAAAAAAGCACTAGAAACAGTCCTTGGCCTGTACTGCTCAATATTGCCATAGTTGTTTGCAATTATAAACAGCAACAAGTGAGTCTGAGCTCATTTATGACTTCCACTTCACACATTTTTCACATCTGTGTTACTGGCTGTACAGGAGTACAGGTATGTGCTGGGTTGGACGCGTTTCTCCTGCAATCTGTACAGACCACCTTCTGCAGCCCAACACTATGGCACACAGCGCCAAAGGACTACGCGTGTTGAGACACAGCGTTAGGCCAGGATGCTAGCTGGGCATTCAGAAGGGGACAGATAAAGCACTGCTCAGATGGCAGCTTGCAGCATGCCAAGCTGACCCCAAACTTACTATTTTAGTACAGAGACACTGATGAAAATTTACACAACAGCAATGTAGTGATGCTGGTAGCTGATAATCTCTGTTACGATGCACCCACAGACACTTTGTGGAGAAAGTAGTCTGTCAGCAGTGTTTACTTGACTCGTAAAGAAAACAAGAGCCAAATACAATCTGAAAGCAATAGCTTCCATGGGAATCTGCACTTCTCTTCATCTCATAGCAGCAGAGGAGCCAACCAGAGGTCCAACACCTTCTTGGATAGGAAAGAACTTGATGCCAGTCACTTCAACCAACAGTGTACAGTGAGAGGGAAGGCACAGGTGTCTCCGGCTGTCAAAGCATCACAACAGAACTAACTTCATGCTGACTGCAGTCCTAGGAGTGAACAAATAACTGCTACTGATATCTATGTATTAATACGCACATTTGAGAAGCAGAGGTGCAACACTCCCAACTCCAGAGGAGTTACAGATGCACTGGGTAGGTGCTGGCTGGTATCAGACAATGCCCATTCCTTGCTGGCCCAGCTGCAGCAGCTGCCTATCTCCCTGCCCTCCCACTTCTCTTTCTGTCCAAGGGAACCAAATGATTTCTGAGTCCTTCCCTAATGCTGGTGCACTATGCTGGGTCAGACTTATGCTGCCTTGCTCACCTTTACTGATGCAACTTTCCTCTTCTGCATTTTTAAGCTGTGTACTGACCAAGATAATTCTACAACATTGAGCTTTATCTTCCAAATGAGAGCTATCTAAGAAGACTCAGTGTTTCTCCCCATTTATATAATTCTATGGTTTTTCCTTCCCCCTTTATAGTAACATTGTAGTTCTTCAGCGGTCAGAGACCTAGAGCCAATTTTCAGGTGTCGAGGACCACAAGAAAATAATCCCTTGTGAAGTGAACAGGATCTGCGCGTGTACTCAGCACCTTTGAAAATCAGACTCTCTTGTGCTTAGCTATCAAAATGGCTGGCAGCGGGCATATCCCTAGACAGTGTAATCTATATAAAAGTATTCCTCCTTCAAAACCTTGTCACTAATTCAAAATCACATTCCTTCAAAACCCTGTCAAAAATATATTAAATTTCTACATAGTCCAGTCCAGCTTCTCTACAGGAGAGCAGTTAATTCACCCTGTTCAGCCTGGTTAGGCTATTCATTTTCTCCATTCAAGTAGGCCAGCTCTATCTTTGATTGCACTGCGCCAGAACAAACATCAATTCTCGGGTGCAGTCTCAGGATATTCACCTTCTAATGTCTCCACTCAGATGCTTCTATCTTGGCATTTTCTTCTGTTCCCCATTACTTCCTATGCTTCCTATCATTTTCAAAGTGTTTCTTTCTATGTTACCCTGTGAGACTTCCCTCAGCTGTCTCTTGGAGTGCCTCAAAAGTCAGTGGCAATTCCCCTTCTCTTCAGCCATTAAACTTTAACTGTACATTTGCAAAATCAACAGCATCCTGCTTATGGAGTCTGTGGCACTGTTCTTTCATAAAGCACCATTAATATTTCCTCTACCTCTGTAGCCTTTCCCAGGAAAAACTGGAATGACATAAGGAGTATCAACAGTGGTAAGGGAATTCTCTCTGTTTCAGTAGAGTGTGCTTACATCAGGCAGGCTTGCACGTGCACACCCACCCACACATATATATTTTTATAGCAAATGGAGTCCATCCAGCAGACGGAGATCAAAAGGGCTAGACCGCCCTGTCACATATCTACCAAATACCCAGGAGAAAAACTTGGCATTAACCTTCAATAAATGAATGGATTATATTGCAAACAATAAGATGGCTAAATATAGGCACAGTCTATGAATTAAACATTGCCTAACTTTGCATGATGCTAATTTATTTCGGCATATGTTGATGATTGTGCTGTGGCTGTGTCCTTCTGAATGCTTTTTAATTGTCCAGTGGTTGTCCTTTACTATCCAGCTGCTGGCTACAATAAAATATGCAGTAATCCGTGCCACCACTACATACACAACTGCACACACACAGTGTATGCCGGACATGGATTACACTTCGTGTGGTGCAGGTGGATAGACAGGCATACATGTACTAAGCAGTCATTAATTTCAGTAAAAATATAGGAAAACTCAGTCTATTGGACTGATCAGAAATACATTCCGTGGTATAACTGTGTGTATAACAGGTACAAGACTGAAGATTTATTTGCATTTCCCAGCAATAAAGCATTAGCCTTTCCTGTACAGAGAAATGCTATCCTATTCTCAGGTGTAAATCTTTATTTGGCCTTCTGTAAAAACTAGAGGCCTCTGCCAAGAAAAAAGAACTATGCATTGGGTGCTGCACAACAACAGAAAAAGAATAAGCCACTGCTCCAAAGGCAGTCTAACCCAGAAAAGAAATGACAATAGGCAGAAAGCAGACACAGAGAGGGCACACTCCAAAGTCCCAGGCGCACTGCAGTTACTCAGCTCCTGAAGACTTCTGCCTGAAAACAGGATGAGATGAACATGGGACAGCGGCTGGGAGAGGATCAGTAAGAATCATAGAATCACAGAATGGTTTGGGTTGGAAGGGACCCTAAAGCCCACCCAGCCCCAACCCCCTGCCGTGGGCTGGCTGCCACCCACTGGATCAGGGTGCCCAGGGCCCATCCAGCCTGGCCTTGAGTACCTCCAGGGATGGGGCACCCACAACTTCTCTGGGCAGCCTGTGCCAGGGCCTTGCTGCCCTCTGAGTGAAAAATGTCCTCCTAATATCTAATCTAAATCTCCTGTATTTTAGTTTAAAACCATTACCCATTGTTCTATCACTGTCAGAACACGTAAAAAGTCACTCTCCCTCCTGTTTATCAGCCCCCTTTAGGTTCTGAAAGGCCGCAGTGAGGTCTCCCAGAGCCTTCTCTTCTCGAGGCTGAACAAGCCCAGCTCCCTCAGCCTGTCTCCACAGAAGAGGTGCTCCAGCCTCCGAGCATCCTCGTGGCCTCCTCTGGACCCGCTCCAGCAGCTCCACGTCTTTCTTGTGCTGGGCGCCCCAGGCCTGGATGCAGCACTGCAGGTGGGGCCTCACGAGGGCAGGGCAGAGGGAGGCAATCCCCTCCCTTGCCCTGCTGACCATCCCTCTTTTGGTGCAGCCCAGGATGCAGTTGGCTTCCAGGCAACAAGGAGCCAAAGCACCTTGTTGCAGGCTGCAGAAGCCCCCGAGCCAAGCCAGGAGGATATGCTGGATCTGTCCCTGGCTCAAGTGCCATGAAAAGGCTCTCTCTTCATGGCAGGGACATCCTATACATGTATAGGATGCACATTCACCCTGATGGTGCTTGGATTTATGAGCACCTTGGTACGTACAAGGTACGATCAGTTATAGCACAGCCAGCACTGTATGGCATGTGACTTTTTCCCCACGTGTTCATTTCAAATACAGGTGCACTAGAAGCTCCATGCTACTTTAAGCCAGAAAGGCTGTTTGATCCACAAACGTGCTTTTTACTCTTTTACTATTCTTGGGAGCCCGTCTGTGCCTCAGAACTAATTCTTGAGTGGGACTTTCAAACGTTCCAAGGGTGCTTATTCCTCTCTTTGCTCCCATAGCTTTACCAACCTGTTCTTTTCCAGGTTAGAAAATGTACCTAAGGAAAATGTACCATCACTTTTGCATCACTGTGCACATTACCAATGTGAAGCTGACTGTTCTGCTAAGACACAAAAACTCAGCATCTCCTGCCCTCCTTGTGTTCTAAATGGACAGTCACCTAGCTGGAAACTGCAAAACCAAGCAAAGATAATGTATGTACCATGGGTCACTGTTAGAGGACATGAGCACATAAGCCATAGCAGCCTCGGAAGTCTACTGGCCCAAACCAGGCAAAACATACTCTTGTTTATTGTGCCTCTCCCTGAAGTCATTTGTGCAAACCCTGCTCAAGTTTCTCAGGCACCAACATCACTGGACTGAGTCAGTTAAATCAGGGCTGGAGAGGGCTTTGGCCCTTTGGTTGGAATTTGTCATTATTAACATGCTTTTTTTGTTATTTTCTTTCCAACTCCAAACTGGAATATTTTGTCACTTTAAATCTGCAGGTAAGAAGATTAGTTAGCTTTGGAACATGAAAATGTGTTTTAGAGCAAGTGAGAAACACCATCTCAAACACGCAGCCCTGAAAGATGTGCTGGGTAAACTTGTACAATATTTTTTGAATAGAGAATTGAGCTTCCTATTGCTCTTTCTAGTGTAATGCTCATTATGGAAGCCAGTTTCACCGGTTCACCCCATGTTTACCAAACATATAAACTGGAAACTCAGAGAAATAATAATAATAAAAAAAAAATGCTGAAGTATACAAAATATTAAATATTGGAGATTACATGTTTAATTCATGCAGCAAATTACTGGAGATTACTTGTACAAGCAGCCTGCAATGTCCTTAAAAATATTCTTTAACTGAGGAAAAGTTTTCTGACCTTTGGAGGAAATGCTTGCTTCTAGCTATGACTAAAAAGAGATTTCCTTCTTTCTCTGTTGTGTTAAGAATCTTTTCTTCTTATAAAGAAGGCACCACAGTGGTTTATAACTGTCATAAAAGCCTGCAATCCTTTTGAGGTTAAGCTACTCAGCTATTCAACTTTTACTACAGAAACTTTGAAATTCAAAAAGAAAAAATAATGTAAGTTTTTGAAGGACATGTGTTGCTGTAGGTGATCCTGTTAATTAAAAGTGATTGCCTGCTAGGAAATCATACTTTAAAAAGTTTCATGAATTTATTAGAACCCTGAAGGTATCTTTGTATGCACAGGGCTTTACATGCCATTTATGCAATTTTGTTTCAGATCTGTTTAAAGCTTCACTGACGCTCCCAGAGCAGGGAACAGCACTGCCAGCATTTGTATGTGTTTTGGCTAATTGAATTATGTGAAAATACATACTAATGAAGCTTCACCAGTGATGTTTGCTAAGGATACTTTAAGTCCCATTTTGTTCTATATTAGCAGTATCTTTCTGCTACAGATTTACCTTTTTGAAAAGCACAGATTCCTACAGCTTTTTGTGCAGAAACTAAGTGTCAATTTTTTTTTTTTTTTTTTTTTGGTGCTGTTATAAAGTAGCGTATATAACGTGAATATACAGAGAGACTTTAATAAGGATGAAAAGCAGATAAGCAGTAAACTATGATTTGATGTTAAAATATACTAGTTCATTATTAGAAAGGAGCAATTTATAATGCAAAACTAATGAACGTCTATTGTAACAATTTATTTTCCTGTTACTAGATTTGCAGATTGTATTTTAATTGGTCATTACTTAATTATCCATTTCTGTACAAATCCATCTGGCAGTGTTCTTATATAGACTTTTCCTCAGCAATGCTTTTCTACCCATTGACAGTGGTGTTGTAAGAATAAATGATTGAGACAGAACAGTTGTTTATTGTGAGGTTTTTCTTTTTTTTTTTTTTTTTTTTTTTTTTATTTAAACCAGGGGAAATATAAAAT
>VXAV01010252.1:51935-62700 GCA_013399715.1 Alectura lathami | reverse complement strand
GATACAATATCATTTCACATATGAGGAAAAAAGCATATTTGAACACTGAGAGTCATCCTGATACAATGGAAGTGAATAAATCATGGCTGCTGTATTAAAGGGTCAGCCCCTCCATACCCACGTAAAACGGTTAGCAGTGTTCATGCGAAAGTAAAGTTCATCCCCCTGCATGCAGTGTGTTACATGCAGGCTGAAGGAGAATAGCGTTATGTCCTGAGCCTGAATATTTTCCATCCTGGATGAAAGGAGTGAACTTTTATTTATTTAAATTTCCTCTTTCCTTTGTATCAGGTGTTTTTATCTCTCTTTATATTCTCCTTGCAGCCAGCGAAAACTTATGCTTTTGAACCCAAATGAAGATTTTCATAGGAATTTTGGATTTTGAACAGAAAGAAAGTCCAGAAGCTGAAAGCCTGTTTGGTGTGCATGCCAGTTTGTGCCTGTTTGCACACAATTGTTTAGCTTTCTAGAGAGAACATATAGCTACCTGC
This sequence comes from Alectura lathami, assembly GCA_013399715.1. Taxonomy (NCBI): domain Eukaryota; kingdom Metazoa; phylum Chordata; class Aves; order Galliformes; family Megapodiidae; genus Alectura; species Alectura lathami. The sequence goes on along the minus strand of VXAV01010252.1, from coordinate 62,209 downwards.
TCTAAAAAATGCTGCCTAATCAAAAAGAAAAATTAGCAAAGCATATTATGCTTTATTAAAACACAAAAATATTTCATCCTAAAGGCTTAAAATTGAAACCCTGTTGTGGAAGAGATGCCTGGCACTCCTCCAGATGCAGGGATGGCAATCTTTGTCACTGGGTACTGCCTGTCTCAGAGGCACATCTGGGATTGCTGTGCTTTTTCCTAAGTCCTTGCTATGTTGCTGCCCTTTGCCCCTTCCAACAAAATTGTGGTGGCATGGTGGTCCCACCTCCCTGTCCCACTGGTCCTAGCTGCTGTAGTCCCCAGAGCAACAGGCTTCAAAATGCAAAATAACTGCAATAATCACACAGTGAGTTTAGGGCAATTGTTTTAGATGGGCTGTAGACCCAGATGGACATAACTGCATTGCATAGTCAAGATCAAATTTTCAGCATCTCTGTATGATATCAAAAGCTGAAAACAATGTATTCAAGGAAAAGCCGTGGTTTTGCCATCTTTGCATGATTCTATAAATACATGGGCTTATTGTGCCACTGCTGAACCTGGAACTCAGTCTTCCAAACATATCCTTGGCTTCAGGTAGGGTATTTATCTGCCTGCTTTCCAGTCGCGCTGCCCGGTTTGGCCCACACATAGGCTGATCTGTGCCTGCACAGCAGCCCTTTGTTTGAAGTGACTTGGGTTTTGTATTTCCAAGGTAGCAACCCCAGATGGAACAATAAATACTCTTTTCTGGCAATGTTTTTCTCCTTAAGATGGCAGCTTGCAGCCCATTATTTTTAAGGTAGTCCACTGAAGGTGGTTATCGCTTTGAGGCAAAGTCACAAGGAAGCCAGTTCTCTATGTGGTCCCTGGGTAAAATGCCATGATTTCCCACCAGGTTGGTGTTACAGCAGAGACTTAATCCTTTCCCAAAAGATTCATCTTTCTTGAGCCTGGTTCCAACCAGTAAAGCAAAGGATGGGTCATCCAGAATTAAAAAAAGAAAACAGACACGGCTCTTTGCAGCTTGCAGTCCTGATAGAACAGCCTCCCCAGCCTCTAGGGGATCAGGTAACAATGGGGTTTGATAATACTGCCGGAGTTTATTTGAGGGATGTTGACAAGCCTAATTGCTTGGCAGCTCTGAGCAGCTGTAGGGCCCCTGGCTGGTCTGGGGGGTGGCATTAACTCTTGGCTTGCCTGTGGGGTTCCTGTCACAGCTGAAATGTGACATGAGGGAAGGCTACTGTGACACCGAACTGTGAGAAAGGCTCCTTGGAAGCATTTGAGCCCAAAATATGGGAAGTGACTAAGAAAGATACTGGCAGGGTGTAATGGTACTAGAAAAATTAATAATGTTTTTTAAATGGATAGCAGGTCCAGAAGTAGGCTTTCTGCACGAGTACTCTGCACATACAATGTGCAGCACTGTCAGTTCTTGCCATAGAAGCTTTTTTCCTGTGTTACCCAGATAGCTAGCTGCCTCAAAGCAAAGACCAACCAAGGCAAAAATGCCATCACAACTCATTTATCTGACAATGAGTCAACTTCCATCAGCAGTCTCTCCAGTCTCTCTTCTACTTTTCACTGAACTTCGATTTTTAAAGCAAATGGGAAAAATATATTTAATATTGTATGGAGAAATGGAAGTGAATGGGGAAACATATCCCAACGCCAGCATTGCTGATTGTGATATAAAACTTTGCAGATGTTAGAATCTGCATCATTTCCACTTTGTGTTTCATCCTAGTGGAAATGGGTCATTTGCAAGTCTAACAGCAGGGATATAGCTGTAACATGGCAGGGTAAAGTTGCTGTGGGAGTTTCAACTGTGTATTTCTGGATTATTTTACTGAAAGCGGAGTCTTCACTTTGCATTACAGCAGTGGTTTTGCAAATAATGTAGTTCTCTGTGGCTTTCAGTTGTGGAAAATTAAACATACAATCTTACAATTGTTTTGGAACACAAAATACCTGTAATTTTCATTATGTAGGGACTGCTGAATACAGAGATTCCTGAATTACATCTTAAAATTTTTGGTTAGAACTTGGTGTTTCACCATTTCAAGGCTTGTGCTAGCAGAAGTCTGAATACCCATAATTTTAGCAAAAAACAAGAAACCTACAGCTCTTCATCATTGCTGTCCAAAGGTCTGCATGGTGCTAGCCACAATGTTTTTCTTTTCTCAATTTTGTGCCAGTAGGGAAATAATTTTTAAAATTTGGCATGCAAGGTCAGTTCTAAGTCAGCCCACTTAGCACAGCTATGCCAGGCCCAAAGGATTACTAGGATTACTATCCCTCAGAGAGACCCCAGCTGTGGCATACAATGTTATGACTTCTCCCTGCTATGTACATGTGCTGTCCACTTTTCTACCTGGCCAAAGACATGGGCTTCTTCTCACAGTAAGGGTCAAAAGGAAACATATTCCTTCCCTTAACTATGAATCTCTTCTTTTCCTTGACTTTATCCTTACTTTAGGATTTAGGATAGTGTTTAGGACCCATTCCTTCAACCTTTTTTCATGAAATCAGGAGTTTCAAATCTGTGTTATATGTGACTTCTGTATATTAAAAAGATTTTTGTTTACATTTTTTTACTGATACTGGGTCTTTAGTGCAGGGGTTTCCAGTGTATGAGCTGTGAACCCTAGGGGATCTGTGAGCTATTTCTAAGGAATGCCTAAGAAAAGCAAGTTGGTTGCAAATAGTTATATTTTCTTTGCAAGCACCTAAAACTTCACTGGAGAATTTTTCAAGGGTTACAAATCACAAAAGGTTGAGAGCTACTGCTACCGATACTTCCTGGGAAAGTAATTCAGATATGCTTGCCCAAAAGATGACTCTCTGAGCTCTGAGAACACTAAAAGCTTCCTTTGCACAACTCGTGATTTCTTTGTGCTTGTTGTTTGGCTTGGATCAGTGAATCCCACACAGTGCATCATTTCTGATAGGAATGGCCAGAAGTGCTTATATATCTATCCACCCCGTCAGCTATTTGGGGAATATTTTGGCCACACCCCTCTTTGGTGCAGACCTTTGGATTTGTTCTTTTGTAATTTGCAATGCTGACTTCTATTTTTTTGGCAATGGATAAATTCTGAATATGACAGAGCTATTTTTAGTTGTACATCGACACATTAAAAACAAAGAAATCATTTCCAGTACCTATGCACAAGCTAATATATAGTAGAGATAAAATTTTAGATTGCTAGAAAACTGAAGTTGCTTTTACAGGCTCTCATGGCTGACTAGCTAGCTGCTTGTTTTGCACAGAGGAAAGTAAAAAATATCTTTGTATCTTTTTCAGATGGTCTGCCTTTCATCACTTCTGTGAGACAATAATACTTTGTCTTTGTTTACTAGGTGTCGTGTCCTCTCAAAGTGCTAAGAGGATTGATAAAAGCTAATCAGTTCCAGCATTTAAGATACAGTAAATGACACAATTACCATCTGTGTATTAATGTACATCAAGGTGATAAATTTTATTTTCTTCCAGCTCAGTGAAAAAGAGCACAGTAAGGTAAAAGTGACATTGGATTCTCAATGAGTATTTTCTCCTGCATTAATATTTTTCTTTGGCCTGCAATGGTTTTGCTTTTGATTAGTTTTTTTTGAATGCAGCTCTTAAATACAAGCAACCCTACAACACAAACCACCCAAGATGGCATTTCTGCCAAGATAGGGGAGGGACAAAATACTGAATCTGCCAGGAGTGTCCATGTGATTTCTAGGACACAGTGAAAGCATACAGTACTACATAACTGTCTTAGGATGCAGACACACAGTGCCCATTAAAAGTAATGTCTGTTTACTGCTGTTCCCCTTGACCATTAACAGTGGCATGTTACAAACAAATAGCTATGTAAAACATTTCCAGGAAAATACTTTGAGGCAAAACTAATTTGGAACACTAGAGATCTGATCAAAATAACCTGAACACCCCTGTAGAAAGAGTATACTTGGCCCTTTTCTCTTAGGAGGCTCAGTCAATTACTTGCAGTCCTTCCTGCCAACAGACCCATTCAGAAGACAAGGATGCAATAGCCAGGGATGACTCTAACTTTCATTTGCTGATGCTTATGAAGTACCTCAAAAGCACAGAACTGGAATTTTATTCTGTCATTAACTCACCTGTTGGCCATGAGCAAGTTATTCACATTCTTTGTCTTGTCAGCAAACCTGTCAGATGGAAGGGGTTTCTGAGGAAGGCCCTGGCCATGGTCACCATGTGAAAGCACAAACTCCTTCCACAGCAGTGAGTCCCTTACAATTTCCGTCTGCAAATGTGGGGAAAGGGATAGCATGGGCAGACATGGCAAGGCCAGACAACCCCACAGCCTGCCTGATATCACCCCACTCCCCGGCTCTGCCAGTGCAGTGTGAAAAGCTGCCCATGCACTTCGGCCTAAGGAGCGTGCTCCAAATGATACACCATCGGCCGTGCCTCTTTGCATCACCACCACCACCTTCACTGCCCTCACTACGTATGTAGGGTCCTGCATGCACCGCTGAACTCAAGGACTTTCCCTTTAAACACGGCAAAATGGGAAATATTGCAAATGAAGGACACCATGCCCCCTCATGCCACCGGTACGTGCAGTGGTGCACACTTGGGCCTGGTGCGTCATGGAGGCTGCTGAGGGCTCTGCCAGCGAATGCCTTCCCATATCAGGCCTGCTCCTTGTCCTTGCTCTGAAATAATTCATACCATAGCCAGTAGATGTCAGCAAGCGATAATAAAATGCAGATCGAGCCTCTCAGTGCTGCCGATTTGGAGCTGGCTGTCCCCAGTATGTGCAGGGGCCTTGGGGTGCACCACGGGCAATGGGGTCTCCCCTGAACTGCACATGAACACTCATGGAGGAGGGTGCCTCTCACAGTGGCAAAACAGCATCCCAGAGGTTTGGGGGCAGAAATCTCCACATAAAGGCACTTATATCCTTGCAGCATGTTTTTATTTAGGTTTAGACTTCAATATAGCTGCAGGCATAAGTGGAAATAGGATTGCTTTCAACTGAATAATGTACTGGGCCTTTGCAAAACGTCAACTATATCTGCCAATACTTTTCAGAAGCAGTGCTTAAGAACAAAATTTCTTATCAGGACTTTGTACCTACTACTGGATACAAAACTAGTTTATTCCCTACTGTGGCTTTTCTGCCCCGAGCAGTAAATGTGAGCAGGATCACAAGCCATCATCCTGGCAAACTTTTGCTGATGGCTAAATCTTTCTGGCCTCACTAGCAGGAATAAGTGTGAGGTAGCAAATTTTAATTCTGTATTTGTTGCATTTCTGGATGAACAACTTATCCCATCATCAAGGAAACTGAACCTCTATGAGGATTAAGAAGGCATGTGGAAAATTACTGTTCATCTGCTAGGATTTTGAAGGCAACCCTCACAACTTAGCTTTGTGCAATCTGTGCTTGCACTGAGGTCTGCAGGACTCCAGGAAGGCAGGATAAAATCCAGTGTCCTGGAGCCTGCAACTAAATTTGGAGTGAACTTCTGAATGAGAGCATCCTGGAGGGAGTGGGTTATCCCAGTATAAAAATGGAGGCGAGGACGGTGGATCCGGCTGATAGACTAACACACAACTCTTAGAAAAAGTTTCCGGCCTGGTATAAAGCACCTTTTATTTTCTTCCCTGCATCCCACTTCAAATATAGTTTGTTAAAAGACAAGGATGCTGGAAGCGTGCATGCTAGTTACGTACAGGGAGTCAGGGCCTAGACACAGGGCCTAGATTCCTTGAAGCTGCATAGCAAGCGTGTGTTGTGCATCATGAAGTCTCATGAGACTTTTCTCCAGACTTTCTAAAGCCATAGAGCTCAGGGATTATTAAAAACATAATTCAGTAACTCTGATTGCCAGGCCTCTGACTGCTATGAGGACTGAAAGTGCTATGTTTTCATATATATCATATATATCATATACATATCATACATTTTGTTTGCTAATGATAGCACCTCCAGTAACTGAGTATGAGGGTTTCGCCTTACAACTTTAAAATTACCTAGCTTGTTTTCTTCGAATTGGACTTGCTTTTTAAGTGTCAGCTATCCACAAAGAAATCTTTCTCACATAGCTCAGCCCTCTGATTTCACCAAGCCTGTGTGTATAAGCTGGATAAATTATGATTTTTGGCTCCAGTTTGAAACTTCTCATTTTAGGTGGTTTGGAATTACCAGAGCCTGAAAATGTGGATTGGGACTTCTGCAGAAAAATGGTATTTTTCATATGAGTATACCAAAGGCTTTGCCAGTTCCACCCTGCAGTCCAAATTGTCACCAACCACAGAAAATATCAGCCCCAAAGGAATTGCTGTTTGACATTTATGGGCTGCTAAAGTGAGGTAAGACCCAAACCTTCTGCCCTGCTTCTCACAGGGAATTGTCTAGGCCCAGAGCACTTGATCTGTGCTTAAAAATGAAAAAGCTGTGGATGTGGATGAAAATAAGGATACTGTAATTCATCAGTGCAAATTCTAGATGATGTCAGAATGTTATGGGAAATTCCCTATCGGAAAACAACGTACAGAAGGAATATAGGGAAAACAGGCGATGTAGCCAAAGGGGCTGGAGGTCACATAGCAATCCCTATTGCACTGGATTTTAGTCCATGCAGATGGAAAATAAAGCCCAAAACACAAAGAGTTAAGAGGCTCCAGAAAGATCTAGAATTTCAGGTGGAAAGTATGTAAAAACATTGTTCAATAAGATTTACAAAATTAAAAGTTGGAAATCAATAAGAGTAGGTCTAAAGACCAATATTCATGGAATTTAACCAATCCTTTTTTTTTTTTTTCGGTAGTGCATTATAAATTTTGTAGTAAATTGTGGTAGCCTGTAATTGAGGTTCCCATATGCCCATGGTGCACCAACAAAACGTAACCCAAAGTCAAAACATCACTGACATCAACATTTACTGCAGTAAAACAAGGCAGAGCAGGTTCCCACAGAGGCTGTTATGTAACCTGATATTTTCTTTATGCTAAATTACTATTGCTACAATAACCCCAAGAAAACATGAAATCAAGGTTGTTTGCACAGGTGCAGATGTGTTTGTTGTTGTAGGGCCTCTCCTGAGCACTGCACTGCCCAGCAGTGGATGCAGGTGCCAGGGTGTTGGGGGGGGGGGTTGGTCAGGGCCATAAGGGCTCCAAACTACCACCCGCAACTGCCTGGACTCCCTCACCCTCTGCCTCTTGCTTTGCTCTAAAATTACCTCCGTGTGATGCTGGCCTATTTATGACAAAATCTAGCTGTAATTTGAGGGGCTTAGTGTTGTCGAAGTGAGGTTTTCCATAGTTTTCCTACAGGGGTCATACCCAGTCCTTAGGTCCTTATTCACCCATCCAGCTTATTCACTGTAAACCTAAGCATGCACTTGCAGGATTGAAGCAGGTGTTTTCATTGCTTTTGTACTTAATGCTTTTTGATGTGTGCTTAATTGAGTTGTGGGACAGAGGCCTGGAAAATCCCCAGTTTCTCCTAAATGTGAAGGAAGAACGCAAAAATGACACCAGAACTTAGTCATGGAGTTTAGAGAATTACCTTCCCCTCCCTGAACAGAAAGTCAGGGAAGAGGGATGAGGAAAGTTTAAAAAAAAAAAAAAAAAAAGATGGAAAGAAAAACACACCCCAAACTCTCCTCTAGCACTTCATTTTTACAGAAAATGTCCCCAGTTTCCAGAAGAATTTAATCTGTTTTCCAGTATCCACCACAACAATAACCTTTCTCAAAACACCAGCACAGATGCACTGTCAGACAACATGATGTTCTGACAAAGCAGGAAACAACCTTTGCAGTTCAGCAGGAAGAAGGTCAGATCACCTTGCCCCTATTTCTGCTTGGAAAACTCAAGGCCTCTGTAAGAACTCCGCTCAGATGTGAAAATATTCCTTGTCCCATGGCTGCTCTTCTTTTAGCCTGGGGAGACGGTCCTACCTCAACCAGCAAAGCTGAGCCCCATGAACACATGGCATTCTTTCTTCTATACGTTACATTCTTAGCAATCTCCCTTTCTTTTGACTTCAATATCCTGTTCTTCCTCCTTTAGTTAAAGATATAACCACAAACTATCAGTTATTTCTCTAATCCTGGGTATATCAAATTTCTGTTTTTCTAAGTAGTGGCATGTTTGACAACAGGAGGAGGAGCAGCACTGCTCTCCAAAGGCAGTCCGCATTGTACGCTTCTTTCTAACTTACTGTTCTCTGTTCACCCTATTTAGCTCTTTCACCTCTACTTCTTTTGTGCTGCCAGGCTTCTCTTTTGATGACTGAATTAACACCAACAGAAAGTTTTCAGCTGTTTTCATCACTCCTGCTCTCTTTTTTTTTTCCCCAGACAAAACAAGGGCACATCTCAACTGTTGATGCACATATACCCGTTAGGTCTAGAAAAGCAGGCATTTTGGCAATGTTTCTTCACCTGTGGAAACAGAGCGTCCCAAGGTTTTCTTCAAATTCCTCCAACGATTCTCAGAAATCCTTTATCATTTCTATCATTGTCACCTCCCTCTGGCCACACTGGCATCACTCCAAGCCCAAACATCTGTTCAGGAAGGGTGAACACAGTTGCTTCACGAATCCAAACACACTCTTCAAGTACTGATGGAAAATGACTCAATGTGCCACAAGGCATGAAACATTTTATGGCTGAAGCAGTTTTAATGGGAATGCTCCAGAAACATGAATGGGAAGAGGCTACCTTGGATGCAGCCTTGTCTTCCATCAGGCACTATACGTTGCTGCATCATTAAAGATCAGCTGTTTCCCTGGGTGTATGCCTTACTTGGGTACAACAAATGGATGAAGTATTAGGGTTGCTATTTAAGTCTTGACACTATGCAATCCTCTTAAACCTTGCTTGTGCTGAGCAGCAATCCAAATATCATTTTGGCTGTGTTTTAGGAGATACCACATGTTCAAGACATACATTTGTGCATGAAACAGTAAACAAAAATTATAGTTTGAGATACTTGGGTTCCCAGTGCAAGGGAATGCTTGAGGAATCCTTATATGTAGCAGGGGGTAAGATTTCTAAAGAGTTGACAATGATGTGGCAAGACCGAAGCAGGATCAAAGAGTAAAGTCTTTGACGCTCTTTGACACATTGAGGCTTATATCCTAAGCCTGAGATAAACTGGATTTCACCTAAAGGTCTGAATAAAAGCCAAATAACTCTTAGAGCACATCTGTCTGTACTTTCCCTTTATCCCATGTCAAGCCTAGTGAGTTCTGTGATCCCAGAACAGCTATTTTACCTGAATATCTGAAAAATTATTGTTTATAATGTTTTTATAACACATGAACATTTATAATTTTGAAGGAAGGACAAATTTTCAACAATTGTGTTAGTTGTAGAAGCTCAGACAACTTTAAAATGATCAAAGTTGGAGAGAACTGGAGAGAAGTAGCTACATCGGGCCATTACTGTGCAGCTCTCTAAAGGTTACAAGTTAAGTAGAACACATCCAGAAAAATAGAAAAATATGGATTACAGGCTTGTTCTTGTAGAGAACACTCTCAGCTTCTACAAATTTCATTAAGGACTTGATTGTGATACTCTTCCCCATGTCAAGTGATATCTTAATACTTCATTCCAAAGAGGTAACTCAAAGAATTAGGTATTATTCAACTTGAGAAAGGTATCACAGTCTAACCTTAAAAGCTGAGTGCTCTTAATGCACAATAGCACCAGGCTCATCGTGGAGAAAATTAATGTTAGACTTTTGAGGTGAATAATATTCATTGTTTTGCATAAATGATATTTTCTATGAAAAATCATCCGAGAAATTGCTTAACTTGTATGATAAATCCTCTTGGAGGAGGGGAGAATAGCTCCAGTTTCACTGCCTAAGTGTCTGTTCCATTTAAAGGATATTAGCTAGCCAAATGAAAAATGCATGAATCAATCAGCAACAAGGACCTTGATCTCCGAATGAGACAATGCTGAGCTTTGAAATTTATGGTCTTGCTTCCAGAATTCCATTATTTGGAGGAACAACAACAATAACAATGGGAGATGACATCAGAATAGCGAGTGTTCTTCTTTTCCCTTCTTTTCCTGTTGATCACAAGATGCTGACTTCTGTGTCATTCACCCCTGTCAAATGAGTAAGTGTTCAGTGCTTTAAAACATTACCACATGCATGCCCAGTTCAAAATAAAATGAGAATGTCTTGAATGGAAGGCCATTGTTGCTGCTTCCATTTTGCACTGATAATTAGTTGATACACAAAGCAATTACCTATTGGCTACTTTTCTCCTGTATTCC
>VXAV01010252.1:0-33554 GCA_013399715.1 Alectura lathami | reverse complement strand
AAAAAAAAAAAAAAAAAAAAAAAAAAAAAAAAGTAATTTGGGTTATTGTTAAGAAGTTAGCCATGGATGTGACACTGTTGCTGTTGCCTTTTAAAAGGAATTTCAGACAGCCCATTCTCTGTTGACATGGAGTAATACTGGAGTGATAGTAGTTACCGAAAAATACTTCGGTCTCTCTCATAGGATAACTTAAATATCAGCAGGAACAGCCTATTTAAATGCTGCTTATGCTCCATGCCAGCTTCTCCCATGGAGCTCTGCAGGAGCACAGCGATCAAGGACAGTAGTCTGAATGCAGTACTGCAGTGGTTACAGTGCAGCAGTCAGAAACTTGTTTCACGCTGGAGTGATGGTGCTCCTCTAGAAGGAAAAAAAAATCTCCCTTACATAACTGGATCTGCCAGTGCTCAGACATTTTATATGTACTCCCCATTGCACTAGCACTGAGCTAGAAGCTAGACTAACAGATGTGATAGAAAAGGGCCTGACTGAATTCATTCAAATTGCAGTGTTAGGGTGGTGGTGGTGTCAGCCCTGGTCTTGGAAAGAGAAACTGAGATGTGCCATCATAAAACTGTTGTAGTAAAATGGACAGAATGAGACTAGGAAGAAATATTTGTATCTGATAATATTTGTTACTTTAGATATGCAGCTGTACTTCAGGGACGTGCCGTCAGCAAGCAGAAGCTTGGTGTTAGCCTGACACTTTTGTGTTTTCCATCTGCTTTGCAGAGCGGTCAGAGGACATGGAGCCCCCTGTGGCCCGATGGACTCCCAGTGGCAGTGGCCTCTGTGAGATGCCCTTTACTGTTGTGTTGTATGAGGACACTCACCCTTGTTTTACTGCAGTGTACCCCTTATAAAAGTTACCTCAGTTTAAGACATTTTATTGTAAATTATACTGGGGAGAGTGCATAAACATTTAGAAGTATTTGGTACTACTGAGGGATCCCTGCTTCTGTCACACCAAAATGTCACACGTTGGGTAATGTGCTGTGTTTTCGATCGGACATGCACCTTGAATCAGAAAAGGAGCTTTGTTTTGGCAGATCCCTGTGCTGGGATACACACGAATATGAAAAAGAGAGTGCAAGCTGTAGGTGGCCTTAGGGTACACAGTATCCCAGCTGATGCTGGACAACAGGATAGAAAGAGGCTGTGGGGTGACAGGAGGCAAAGCAGTGTTTAGTAATTTAACATGTTTTCTTGGTGTTGGGAGGTGGTTACTCACAAAACAAGGATTGTGCTTTCTGTGGACGGACAGAGAAGCAATGGAACTGGAGGAGCAGAAGCAAGAGGTTAATAACAGTGAGCATTTGTATGTATGAGCTTTATAAAATAGAATAACTTTTGTTCTCTTTTTAAGGAAAGAAGGATTGTCCAAGTGTGGAAGATGTAAGCAGGCCTTTTACTGCAATGTGGAATGCCAGGTACGGTAATGCAATTAGTGAGGATGCGGGGGGTGCTGAACTCTGTTTTCTGTTTGCATGGCATTGATAGTCCCCAGTTGTCACTGTGCTTCAGAGCAGGCCAGTCAGTTTCGGCATCCCACAGGTGCTGACCATGGAGCTGTGCATTGGACAATTACAGGATTTGGACATGGTCTGCGTGAGTCTTTCAAGATCAGTAGCTCCAGGGCTTGGTAACGCTGAGACTTTGATTAGAGCTGCCTGTCAGCCTGCTAATTATGTCTGTATCACTTCTTTCTTTAAGCACCAACCAGATAATTTTAACACAGCTTACAAAACTGCTAAGGGATTTTGTGTCTCAGGGAAAAATTAAGACACTAAATAACTCTTTTAAGGGATTTTTCTTTTTTTTCCCCCTCAATATTTGCAATAGTTGACAAAATATTGAAAGACTGGCAGACAGCAGTTGCACTGGGAAGAAATACAACCCTGTGTGAGCTTCCTTAAAACTCTTGAGAGAAGCCTGGAAGTGTTTTAATGGCGGTGTGGTGAAAACCCATGATTCATTCCTAAGAAACACTTACTTCAAAGAAATGCTTCTAGATGGGATTATTCATTAGCAAACCCTTAACTAGGTGAGGGAAGGAAATACTTGAACAAAGCCATTTATTGGCTGGTCAGCACTTTTCATCTGAGATTCTGAGTTTCTTCTATTACCGTATAAATCTCACAATTGTTTATGAAGCACATAATTGTCATTGCAAGGTTTACTGAAGTCAGAAAGCTCCTGATATGTTCTGGGAAAAACAGAAAGGAGGTGGAAGCAGTGGCACTTCATGCTGCAGGTCTGCAGTTCTGTCCTTTTACCTCCAAGTCCCTTTTTCAGTCCTTCTCTTTAGGTACAAAGGCCCATGATGATGGTGGGATGTCTGGACAGTAGTGTGACAAGCACAGGTAGTAGCACTTCACTCTGACTGATGATACACACGTGGCCTTCAACCTCCTTGTTGATACACCATTATCTTCCATGTCTGGGGCCCTTCTGAGTCAGCCTTATGAAATTTATGCATGTTGCAGAGCTTGAATGCTTTGCCGTTCTTTCAAAGTTACCTCCACGCATAATATTCTCTAGAAACTAGTCTCTGCTGACTGCACGTGCCCCACAGACAATCTGCACTGTAGCTTCATCCCTGTCTTCTTCAAAGGCACTTTTCAGCAGCTCAGCAATTCTTTGTCAAAGCTAGATAGGATGTCTGCGCCTTGATACTGAACTTGTAGCGCCGGGGCATACAGTAAATGTTTCCCTTTTGCCTCCGTGGATGTGAGACTTCTTCATGTAATGCTGATAAAAGGGGAGGGCTAGACTTGAGAATCGTTCTTTTNATAGTTTGAAATCTTTTTTTTTTTTTTTTTTTTTTTTTTTTTTTTTTTAAGTTAATTTTCTCTGTAAATCCACATTTTCTTTGCTCAGTTCAGCTAAAAATTATGCGTACCCAAGAAGGACATGATAGGAATTCAGTGTTGGTCAGTATTAAGATACTGTAACAAAACTCGATACAATCCAGTTTGACAACTGTTGACCACACAGGGTGTACTGTGTGGGGTGGAGAACCAGTTTCTTCCCATACTTTTTTCTTAAAAGACGTGCTATGCCACAATTAATTTGAAGGTTTTTTTTTTTCTAGTAATGGGGAGAGGTGGATCAGAAGGAAACTAGAGAAAGTTGCTGAAGCGTGCAGCAGGCAACAATGTTTTGTGATGTCTTTTTCAGAATTATGGATTTTATAATTGCAGACACTTTCCTTTCTCTAGAGTATGTTTTGCACATTTTGCATTCAGCAGCAGAGCAGTCTCTGTGGCCTTTCTGTTGTGGATACACAGATCAGTGCTGCCTTGCTGAGGATCACACGAGGGTAGCAGGGTGCACCTCCTGCCACGCGGCACCCTGCGTTGCAGTGTGATTCCTTTGCCCTGACCATGAGAGAAAGGCAGAGCTGAGGTGTGAATGGCTGGCAGAGTCCCGCAGTGCTGTTTTTTATTTTAGGTTTCCCTCTATGTACGCACGCTCTGGGCCTGGTACAATTCCCTTAGTGCCGATGTGTATCCGTTGGCTGTTTTACTGTTTTCCTTTCCCAGCCCCTAATCCAGTTCCCCTTTTAAAAGGGTTTGAGAGTCGCAGCTGACTCGTACCAATTCTGCTCTTCACTGTTGGCTCCTCGAAGCACAGGCCTGTTATTATACTGGTGGCTTTCAGACCCCATCTGCAGCTGTTCAGGTCTTGACTTCTGAAATAATAATAATTTTAGTCAAACAGCAGGAGACCTGTGCTTATCCTTTCTCCTTAGAAATTAGCTGCTGAAGCATGCTGAAGAGAAATGTTTTAAGAGGGTTATGTGGCTGCAATTGTGGACCTGGTGAACTTGAACCAGCTACTGGAGCTCCTCTTTCTGTTATTACACGTAGCTATTATTTATCCCAGACAGAGAGGGAATCAGCTAGCCAAAGTGGAGGGAGAGATGTTTTTGTCAGGACTTTCCATACCTGAAATATATTTTGTGTAAAATGTTTAGGGGTTATTCTCAGCATGTCACGTTAGGGAGTGTTGGAGCGGGGATTTCTGGAGTAAGGGAAACATGTATTTTCAGTCAGCTGGGAAGACTCAAGATGTGGCTGTAGGTCTGGAGTTATCATCAGGCGAATGTGTTTGAAATGGGACCTTGCAGAAATTGTCCAGTCTTTGCAGCAGCTTCTACGCTGTAGAAGAAATAGGAAATTCTTGCTGTAACAATTCTGTGCAGGAGCAATCTGACCCTGTTTAAGCCTGCCTTTGGGAAGAGTTTGTTCCCCTACCCAAAAACTTTATCTGTGTAACTTTTTTTTTTTTTTATTTTGTCTCCTGAGAACCTTTTGAACATTGACCCATGGAGGTCCAGTGCCCTCTGTGGCACAGCATTTGGTTAACGTTGGTAGGGAAGGATGTGTCAGACTCTTGCCTCCACTGCTCGATGAAGGCCTGTGCCTGAGGACTCCACTGGATAATGGAAGTCGCCTCACTGAAATTCAGTGATACCATTTGAGCATTATCAGGCCTTAAGCGTCTGAAGAAGTGGGTTTAACCCCTTCACTGGCTTGCCGAGCATTTCTATCTAGTATTTGTGTGTGTTTTTTTGACCAAGGGAAACACAAGCAAGTGTATGTCCTACTGAGAAATTCCATGTAAGGAAGGAGTTGCCAGGGCATCTGTTTGGGCTTCAGTCTTATTCGGAATATTAGGTGTCCTTTGTTTAAATGCTGAGCTGTATGTCAGCGTCCTGGACAGTGAAATCGTTTTGAAGGACTCAGTGGAGAAGATTGTTTCCATGCTTTGATGTGAAAAGCACAAGCTTTAAAGAACTTCCTTTCCAAAACTGTTGTCACTCACTCCTAAATGAGGGGAAAACCACTGCGGATGTAATGAAAATAGGAAGAAAGAATCATTAACGTAGCATCAGGGATTCAGCTAGAACAATGCCACCTGTTATAATTCAAACTACTTAGAGGAAAGCGTGGAAGAGAATGCAAAACACGGTCCTGCTGAGATGGCAGGGAAAGTTGCTATCCCAGTGTTTCCACCCTAGGTATCACTCAGTCATCGGTGCGCTCTCTCCTTGTAGTGTTTCAGGCTTTTATCTTATTTCACACAATTCAGCCATATCTTGTCCCTTTAACCTCCCTACTAGTTCATATAGCCCAGTGTGATTCTGCCCGGGGAAAGATTTTAATTAGCAATGTGCAAAGAAGAAAGGGAGCAAATGGATTTTTAAAAACACTGCTTTGAGACATGCAGGTGATTTTGCACTTGATTTTGTTTCACCGGTAATCTCTCCTGTTTGTCTAACCAGCCGGTATGAATGCAGGCCATGCAAAACTTTAGGCTCTGGTTCTTTGCTTCTTGCACACCCAGAAGAAAGGCTGAAGCTGGTGGGTGTTGGGGATGTGCAAGAAGGGGTGAGAGATGAAGTCTCGGCTTTGTACATCTTTGTAGTGGATTCCTAAACAAAGACTATCAGGAATTTTCCAGAAAGAACTGTTGGGGCACACATAGGAAATAAGCCTCTGGGGGCTGCATTTTGCAGTGTGACAGCTGTAGGACAGTCCAGAGTGTAATTTCACATGACATGATTGCAGTGTAATACACTATTTTAGTTCCCCTGGTCTGTATGGCCACGTCCTCTTAGAACAGCTCCACTTGAACTTATTTTGGGCAGCTTGTGCACTGTGTTTTTGGGAAGAAAGAGGTATAGAGGGCATTGAGGCTGACCTTGTGAGGGGTTCAGTGCCCTTGCAATGTTGCAGGGCTTGAAGTTCTACAGGAGGCTGGGGCAGATATTCCCCTTTTTTTTCCTAATAGAATAAATTCCTAAAGCTGCTCATATGCAGGGCCATTAAATGGCCACTTTCAGTGGAAGAATTTTTTGGTGTACCAACGCTGAAATTAGTGCTTTCAGCTTTTCTTTTGATCTGCATAGCCTTTAAATAAGTGGGAGGCAGGCTCTGTATGCCATTGCAGAGTGTTAAACTGATTCTGTGCTAATCTCTGAAAGTTTCTGCCCTCTTGGAGGGAGCCTGTAGGGTGTAGAAAGCCACCAGCTTTTGCCATCACTCCAAGTTTTGTTGTATGCTGAGCTAGGAGTACGCTGTACATTCTCAGCTGAGATGTGTTTGTCCTTATTGGTGTGTTTTTGTTGCCTAGCTGTAGCCTTATTCTACATTTAAGGGAAAAATCTGATGATTGTGTTCGGTAATTCTGGTTCTGACCTTACGTATACTCATTCTTAGTGATTGTGAATCCATTGACTTCAGACACATTACTCCTGATTACACAGAGGTCGTGTCATAGTGAGGGGCCAAGGTATTAAATGGAAATGGACCCCATAAAGCCATCAAGCATAGACCTACTCTGTCCTCACACGCTTGATCTGAACAATAAGAACTGGTGATTTATAAATCATGTTGTCTCTTTGTTTCTTCACCATTTAATTCTTTTTTTTTTTTTTTTTTTTCCCATTGACTAAATGAAGATGTTCTGACCTTAGCTCATCCCTTGTGAATTTGTTTGAAAAAAGCAGGATAGCTGTAGGCCTCCAATGTGACTCAAGCTTTTGTTCAGAATTAGTGAGCGTCATCTTATTTTTGCTAAAGGAAACACGTTTCACTTGACCTCTAGGATCTGGCGGGACTTGTATCCTCTTTTTCAGCACTTTATCTTCATGGCTAATTTTTTAAAATATTTTTCTACATTTCCAGAAGGAAGACTGGCCAATGCACAAGCTGGAGTGTTCTGCCATGTGCGCTTTTGGGCAGAACTGGAATCCCTCGGAGACCGTGAGGCTGACGGCGAGGATCCTTGCCAAACAGGTGAGCAGAAGGCTAGACCTGGGAGGTGTGCTCCTACTCTGTGCCAGTGAGGACAGGAAGACGAAAACTGACCTAGGATGACTGTCCCCACAGAGCACAGGCGTACTGGCTTCCTGTGTACAGATGGGTGTAGTGCAGAGCAGGAACAGCCAAGTGAATGGGCCATCAAACTGCTGCAGCGGAGTTGGGGCTGTCGTGGTAGTCCAGCTGGAGATTAGGGCCGACAGTAAAATCCTACTGAGGTGTTAAGCTGTACAGCTGCAGCTTGTGCCCAAGGTGCTGTTGAACAGAGTGGAAGTGTTTACTGGTAAGACACAATGGGTGCGGTGTTTCACCTCCGTTCTGGTATGTTGAAACTCTTGGTTACATGTGTGGATTAGCACCAAGGCCATGCTATTGTTAGGGAGAGGAGAATGAGACTTGGTATATATGGTTGAATTCTGAGGAATGCTCCTAGTCTGCCTGCAGGTACTGCCATCTTTACCAAGCAGTTGCCTGCTCTGCTGTTTTCAGCTGTAACTGTGTACTGGAACATCCAGTGCATTTGTGAGTCAGAAGCACCTCTGGGGTACTCATGTGTCAGTGTTTGTGACTACTGGAGTTAACTGGTGAAAAACAGAGACTGAGAGACTCTTCGTCTTTGGGGGGGGGGTGGGAAACCTTGGTACTGAGGAAGTAAGATTGCAGTGTCAACCACCATTTCAGTGTTCCTTACTCTATGGAACCTGAGGATAACACAGGTCCTAACAGGGAGGAGAAAGGATCCATGAGTTTCAAGGTTATAACACCGTGTATCTTCGCAGAGCTCTGAACTCTTTCTGCAAAAGCAAATCCTCTTTGAAGCATGTTTGTGCGATTGAGGTCTGCTTATGTGGCAAGGGCAACCTGGGTACTGGATGCAGGGAGAATTTTGGTGGCCTGCTGGGAAGGTAGCCGCTCTGCTTGCTGTGTGTGTAAATGTGCGTGTGTGTGACTTAATTAAAGCAAGGCTTAGTGGTGATGCACAAACAAAATCGAATGTTTAATGACAAAAAGTCATTGGAATAAATTTGTGCTTTTATTGCTTACAGGGAGGGGGGAGAACCCTGCATGTCATATAAAAGCTAAATATGCAAACCATAGTCCCTGAACCTCAGCTGCTGGGCCACCTGCAAAGCCATATTTAATGGCCAAGATTACAAAGAAGTGGCCTTAGGCCAACAATGGAGCATTGCTTTTGAACTCTGTCAACAGTCAGTTGATTCACTTTCCTCAAAGCGAAGCCTGTCTCCTGCCTGCTTGCTATTGTTAGCAGCTTTCTGGGTGTCTGGAACAAAGCAAATGACATATTTAAAATACCGTTCAGTTTATGTGTATAAATTTGATAGGAGTTAATCTTTGGCTGCCTAATTTGGTGCAGAGAAAATTTCTGTGGTTTTACTAAGGGTGGTCAATTTAACTCGTTGCTGTTTGACTGTTTATAAATTTAATGTGTAAGGATTTGTTTGATTTACAGGTAAGAGTTCCCAGCTAAGCAAAGTATAGACAAAGCTGCCTACCTAAAACATTAAAATATTTTCTTATTGTTGCTTTTTTCCCCCCTTATTGCTAGAAAATTAACCCCGAGAGAACACAGTCAGAGAAGCTGCTTGCTGTAAAAGAGTTTGAATCACGTAAGTAAAAAAACAGAGGCATTTATATTCATGCTTCCTTTACCCTTGCTCCCCTCCATCAAAACTTTTTGGAGCATCTGACTCCTTATTTTTGTCCTTTTTGAGGAAGGGGTAAACAGAGCATTGTGGTTCCCAGTGTTTTGAAAGTGCAGTGCTCTTATTTCTTCTTCTGTCTCTTTTTCCTTGGTTGCCTGTGGGGGTTGTGAAACAAGGGTGAAAACCTAGACAGAGTTAATTATGTAGCATACATCCATCTCGTGGCTTTTCTGGTACTCTACTGTCTTTTGAGAATTGTAATGTTGTAAAATTAAAATAGCTGGTATTTGTTACCAGGAGGCATAAAATCAGAGACAGCACAGTTGCCTGATGGTGACAGTGACTAAAGGGCTAATTGCAGAGCCCTCTGGACTGTGCTTCAATATCTGTCACTGCCAGTCAAATCTGACATGTTATATATGATTGTGTTGAAATTCCATGTCCTAAATGCTCCAAAATAATCCAAGGAAGGAGATGAGGCAATGGCTTGCTTTTAACTGGAAGGCTACTCTTAACATCCTGTGAGGCAGAGTTAGAAATTGAGCAACTGGGGACCAATAACTGTCCTGGCACACTTTTTACTGGTCTGTCATTTCTCTTTCTTGGTGCTGGAGGCAATAAACAAGGAGACAATGGGTTCATGTATTCGCATTTCTCACTGATAGTTTCCCAAACCCTTTATAAGATGCTGAATAAATGCAGCCATCGCTAGAACTTGAGCTAGCAGAGTAGCCAGACCCCGCGGAATTAGTTTCATTTTCTTCCTGAATGAAAGCTCCTATCACAGCTGTTGGGACAGCTGGGGAAATGAGGGGGAAAATGCCAACAGTTGATTTTTTGTAAGGCAAGGATCATTTTTGCAGGTAGGTTAATAGGTTTGAGGTCAAGGAAGATGGGTAAGTGCTGAAATAATTTCTGTATATTCTTCAGTATTGCAGTGTGTCTTTAATAATGTGTTAGTTTGGGAGCTAAAAGGCTGACCTGTTTACATGTTTTTTTTTTTGTTTGTTTGTTTTGTTTTGTTTTTCTGTTGCAGTATCTCCCTTGTCCTCTAGGAGCCCTGTTTCTTGGTGTTTTTTTTTTTTTTTTTTTTTCCTAGTAATAGCCCTCTATNTTTTTTTTTTTTTTTTTTTTTTTTTTCCTAGTAATAGCCCTCTATTATTTCTGCCTTGTTGACTCTTCTCTTACCACACCTTCATCATACCTAGCAGTAGCCTTGTTCTTTGTAACAGCCTGCACAGGAGAGGAAAAGGCACCTGGTTTTCAACTGGAAGTTCAGAATCTGTTATTTCTGGCTTGTCCTAATTATCATCAAATTGTTGCCTTTCATTTCTCCCAATATTTTTGTGCCTTTCCCCTCATTCACATCTACTCTTACAAATCCTTTCCATGCTTCTTCCACTGTTGTGCAGCCTTTTCTCTTTCAGCATGTTTTTCTCTAATGTTATTTAGAGTTGGAGAGAAGCTGCTGAGCTGCTGGCTCTTAGAACAGGAAAGAGCTGGTGGCAGTGCTGCTGTGAGGAAGAGAATTAGGAAAAACTTCCCAGAATTCTGCAGCTCAGGCAAAAGGGGCCCGAGGCAGAGGAGGAGCCAGGAGTGTAGAGCAGATAAGGCTCATTCACAGAGCGGACCAGGCACAAAAAGCCCCGTGGGCGTCAGCTCTGGCTAGAGCTTGTAAAGGGCTGAGGGTAAATCTCTGAACAAGCCCCTGAGGGAATACAGCTGGCAGGTGTGCCAGGGCACTTCCACTGGTGTTCCTGACATGCCCTATTGTCCTCGTACGCTTGCAGGTTAAACGCATCTCTGTGCATCCCCCTCTAGCCCATGGAGACATGGGTGTGCTCAGGCGCTGATACGTGCTGAAGCAGGTGCCTGCAGTAGGTCAGGTGGACTGCCCTCCCTTATGTTATCCCCCTAATTGCAAAGGGAGCCATGGTGACAGGCCCCAGTGGTAACATCAGCCTTTGTTAGGTCCCTGTCACACGTGGCCACATGTAGTTAGGGCCTCTGTGCTAGGAAGGACCGCGTCAGTCAAAAGCAAGGATATAAGCAGCTTTCCTTAGCAGAAGTCTGGGCTGGTTCATACTGCTGAAGATGAGCTCCATATGGGGAACTGTCACCCTGTAAAGCATGTTCTAAGGAGTGTGTTATCTCAGGGGACTTTACACCACAGCAGATGGGACCAGGTAGTTCACAGGACAGCTGAGGACAGTTACTCACAGTAGATATGCCTCTAGAGGACCCGGGCTGGCTTGTCTGCTTGCTAGGGTTAACAAATGCCTTTTAAACAGGGTAACCCTTCTCCCAACAAAGAGAAATTTATGTCCAGTTACTAGTTAACATGAAGGTGTCTAGAAAATGATTTTTAATCCAGCGTGTTCTTGTAGTGCACATGTGGCCTTGGCAGAAGAAGCATTACGTTTGTGGAAGAGCAGACGCTTCTTGTGGTACTTCCAGGGAGCTGTTCCTGAGGGGTTTCTGTTTCAGTCCAGGCTTGTTCTAACTGAAGCCTAGCTGAGGGTCACTGGGGAGTGTTCCTGTTACTGAAATGGAATGTATTCTTTGTCCACAGACCTTGACAAACTAGACAATGAAAAGAGAGAGCTGATTCAGAACGACATTGCTGCTCTTCATCACTTTTATTCAAAGCACATGGAGTACCCTGACAATGCTGCCCTTGTAGTTCTCTTTGCACAAGTAAGTTGGCTAGAACACAGTCTGCTTAGGTAGATGGTGCTGTAGCTTAGCCTTTGTGAAAGGGGCAAAACCTTACTGGCAGTGGAAGTGATATCTCTTTGCTTATCTCGGGGAGACCTGAGTGTGCTTCGTGGCAAAGATGCACTTCCCTGGCCACAAGTGGTTGGACATGCTCCATTTTGGTAGTGAGGGGAGAGATTCTAGTCCACAGACTTTTCATGAGGTGCTTCTCAAACACTGAAGAAAAGGGGAAACAGCTTGAATGGACACTGTCAAAGCTGGGGTTTGGGCCAAGCACAGTGCATCTGTTGGTGGACATACACAGAAGGCTGCTGCGTTGAGACCCTTCATTCAGGCTTGTGGAAATCCTTGCTGGTCGGGCCATGATTGTGTTTGTCCTTCACAGGGAGTAAACCTCAGAAGAAGAGGAAAGAGCAGTCTAATGTGTGGCTTTTAAATGCAGTCAGCCAGTTTGGTCATCTGGAGAGATGAAGGAAAGGCAGGATATCTTGTTAGATCAGTTCTGAAATATGTCACCTCTTTTCTCTCTCCTGATTTTCATACACATCTGAGTCAAATGTATTGTAGTGGGTGGAACAACACACCAGTGGAGTGCTGAAAGAAACCTTTTTTTTTTTTCTGTAATTCAAAATAAGCTAGTGTTAAACTTGTGAGTAAAAGGTTTAACTTTGAGCTGTGGGTAAGTATTGACTGCTGCAGTGAGGGCTGAGAGGGCAGCACCAGTTAGGCATCAACAAGGAGGCACCATCACGTCTACCTCCGTACACATACTGTCATGCTGTAAGGGAGCAATTCTTCAATGTGTTTAGCATCTGCTCTTCATTCATTCAGTTGTTCCAAACTAGACATTTCCCTTCAGTGAAAAGCTTTTGTATTTTGAAGACTTCACAATTTATATATGTCAGAGGGATGCGTTAAAGAAATCTGTACATCCAGTTTCTTGCATTTTTTCTGTGTATTTTTACTGGAACGAAGACAGAATCCACCAAAGATTATTTTATAAAAGGTGAGTTTCTCTTCGTGTCCTGTCCTGGACCAGCTCCACCAGATCCTGGTACTTCAGCTGACTACCATGAACTGCTGACTGCCAGACCTGATGTTCCCCAGAAGGTAGTCTTCCTTCTGGGTGCCTGATGTCACCTTTAGGTGTCACCTTGACCTCATCTTGATTATAAGACTGCGATGGTGGACATTAACGTTTTTTGAACTGAAATCTCCAAACATCACCTGGATGTTCCTCAGAGATGTTTTACAGGACACAGCCTTTGAGGTTTTGGCTCTAGCATATATCTTTCTGGAAGAAGGGGAGGAATGTCTGTACTCAACACAAACAAACGCATTTTCTAGAGATCAGTTAACCCCAGCTGAAAGCAGTGGTGTGGGTGTGGTGCTGTGCTGTGTGTTTCGCTCCAACAGTTTCCTCTCCTGGTTACTTTGCTTGTCTGTTCATTCTTCTTTCTCCCTGTGCCTCAGGGCAGCTGTTTCACACTAGGGCATCTCTGACTCCTAGCTCACTGCTTTTGGTGGGCTTTCTCTGGTGTTGTTCCTTATCAACACTGCTAAGGCATAATTGTCATTCTGAGTGGAGCAAATATTTTTGTCCAAGCCATCCTAGTCTTCCAGCACTCTTTCCCAGCTGTTGGTATCATTCTACTCTCTTTTGGCCCTGTGGAACAGAACTCTTGAGACTGTCACTCCGCCTCCTCAGTCCCATCTCATCATACCCTTTGGTTTCTCTCCTTCACGTCCTGGTGTCCCATCCTTTCCTTTTGTGCCTTTCCTTGCACACGTTCTCTGCTCCACCACTGGGAACAACCTTGGTGTCTGCTTTTCTCACTGAAGTCTCTTTACTTTGCCTTTTTTAGTCATGCATTCCTCTGGTGAGAGCAGCGCTATCTCATCCCTTGTGGTTGTTCCTCGTGTGTCGTTTGTGGTGCGATGCATTCAAGAAGTGGGTTGTCCCTGGCTTAGTGGAGGGGAATTGATGATAGCTGTGAACTGGTATTTTCCTGTGATTCAGAACCATCAAGCTGTTCTCTGTCAGCCTTTGTAGCCTTATGTTCTCACTTGCTGTTGATACATTCTTTCTCTTCTATTGTTTCTGTATTCAGCAACTACATTTTGGTTTTGGTTCAGGTATGCTCATGCTTTGGCTAGTGCAATAGCATGCTTCGCTGGGGAGACGGGGAGCCTTTGGGTGCTGCCCTACTAAGAATAGCAGAGCACAGATCGAGTAGAGATATCAGAAATACTGGTCAGTGAATCAGAGGAACGGGACTCTTAGCGGTGAGCTCATCCTGCGCAAGTCATACCTGAGGGGTGGCTTTGGAAAGCGGTTATGCGTTTCTGAAATCCAGTCCAAACCGCATTCCAGCAGGTGGGGCAGAACAGTGTTGGTAGTGTTTGTCACCTCCTGCCCTTCCAGAGCACCTGCTTGCGCTGTACTTGATTGAATGTTCCTGTGCCCTTACAGCTTCAGCTGGGTTTTGTTATGTGGCAGTAGTTGTGTTAGGGTTTTCCTGGCACCTCTGTGAACATTTTGAGGATTTTAGGAAGATGCTGGTGAGCGTTGCTAGAGTTCTGTGGGCTGGCATGTATGTGCTTTGCAGTAAAAATGGAATAAAGTACTTGTTTGAAGTACATTTAGGTCACTTAAGTCACACGAAGCTGAAACTCTAGAAATGTTCTCTTGAGCTTTGGTGAGAATAAAACAGGGGAAGGTTTGAAAACCTGTTTGAATCAGTAAGACACATGAACAAGCTTTTCATCCTCTGATTCAATTTGTAATACACTTCCTCACATGCTCTGTTCTTTTCCTGTCCCCTTCTATGTCTGTATGAGGTTCCAGTCTTTCTCACTCCCTGTGTTCTTCCTCTCTGCTGTAGCTTTAGCAGCCTCTGACCAGATGACAGCATCACTGTGCCACAGCTCTGTAACACTTACTCCTTCACAGCTCTGTGCTGCCCCAGCCTGCCTGAGTCTGCTGCATTGCTCCTTGCATGTGTGGCTCTACTTAAGGCCTCTTATCTGCAGTGGCCAAATGAAGTCTCCTTACCCTGCTGCCATCAGACTTTGTGTTTGCAATGCTCTGCTTTGACTGACACCCTTGCAGCTCTTTTTCCAAGCCTCCTTTCCCTTGATTGACCTTCCCAGGTGTAATCCCTTGGATGCTGTGTCCTGAGCAGGCACAAGTATTGGACTGACAGTTCCTCATAGTCCTGCACGTCCCTTTGCTTAGGGATTTCATCTCACTTCACTTTTTGAGATGTCATGTAGCTTCTCCATGAATACTGGTGAGGTGTAAAGAAAATCATAAGCAAATAGCTGCTATTGACTTTGAAATGTGAGAAGGTGATGTGAGCTGACCAGAATCTGAGCTAGTCTCTCTCTTTTTCTTTAGGTTAACTGTAATGGCTTCACGATTGAGGATGAAGAACTCTCTCATTTGGGATCAGCCATATTTCCTGAGTAGGTTGAGTTTACTATTAAAAAAAAAAAAAATTACTTAAAACCAAACAAAAGTTCTTATGCATGTTTAGAAGTAGATCTGTATTGAAATAAATTTAATCAAACATTTAATATTAATTATTTGTCTTGTTTAAAATATGTTAGCTAATAAAATCTGCTTATGATTTGCAGCAGTCTTGATTATAAATCTGGTAAAATTGGTGAAACTGCTTTTGGAATTTGTTCTGAAGTCTTGAAGCTCGGATTATGAACTCTGTGCAGGTTTGTAGGAAAGAGTGGCTTACTTGGCCAGCAGGTTTTGGGCAGGGACATCGAGTAATGATCAGAGCAGAATGAGGAGGATTGCAGGTGACTCAGAACAGCATCCCCTCTACCTTTGTTCCTCTGCAAACAGCAAATCCCTTTCATAAATTCTTTCAGCCTCCTCAGATGTTTTTAAAACTGCCATGCTTTATGTTGCTATGACAGTAGAAAAAAAAAATGCAGAACCTCCTCAGCTTTACAAACAGACTGCAGATGTTAAGCATTAACTGTAGATTGTGGACTGGGAAGCACAACTCTCTCTAAGGCTGAGGAATCTTCTGTTTAAGTTTGTACTTCCCATTTAACATTGGGAAGTTTAATATTTAAACATTTACACATCTAACATTTAAACTATGATGCGGCAACTGACTTCTGTTCTCCTGTATTTGCGTGCTTCCTGTTTGCGAAATGGGTTTCCTCTTTTCCTTCTCCTCTGAGGAAAAGTCTTCCTCACAGATACCTTAGTAGGCTGCTGATAGTTGAGCTGTGAGTACCCCATCAGCTGTCCTACAGCACTGCAAGAATGGGAGAATGACACCTTATCTGGTCCTGCCATAATAAGATTTTAAAATTTGCAGCGATACGTTAGCACAGCCGCTCTCCGTATCGTTAGGATAAATAGCAGTACACCGGTTTTCCCAAGGTTACCTTCATGTTAAGCCTCAGTGAAAACAGCTTGCAGAGAGAGACTGACTCCGTCCTTCAGACTTGTTTGTTTTGTGAAGTGGTGCTTAACTTTTTGCCTGTTGCTTTTGGTGGGGGGGGGAAAAAGGTTTACTTTTCTGCTTTTACAGTGTCGCGCTGATGAACCATAGCTGTTGCCCAAACGTGATTGTAACTTACAAAGGGACCTTGGCTGAAGTCAGAGCTGTTAAGGACATTGAGCCTGGAGAAGAGGTAAACGCGCTGTGTTTGGGGGTGCTGCAGCACTGTGTGCACCCGTGTCCTGAGCCAGCATCCATCCTGTTCTTTAGTCTTTGTTCCAGCCAGATGACAATTTAATAACAGTTTCTCAGAGAAGCCTGAGGCATTGTTTGAGAAAAGTTGGAGTGGCTCTAGAGGGCTGAAGGGATTCTAGGAGGCAGTGTCCCACTCTGCGTTAAGGCAAGGGAAGGGCACCTGCATCAGTCACAGCCTCTGTCTGAGTTCACCCGTCTGTAAAAGATAAAGGCAGTACTGCTGTCATAGTTGCCAGTGCCAGTCACGGAACTGAAGCTGGAATAAACAAGGTAAGTGGGGACAAACGAGTCCTCTAAATTGTGCGGAAGTCCATGTGTTGTGGGTGCTCTGCCCAGTCATATCACTTCAACAGAGTTTGGCTGTGAAGTCACAGGGGAACAGGAGTGTGGTTCCCCTGTGGAACAATGTGGAGTGGCTGAACAATGAAGGAGAAATTAAGGCCCCTGGTAAACTTTCTCAGTCAAATAATGAGCTTGGCAGGAAGTCTTCAGCAGCAGGGCTTGTTTTTTTTTTTTTTTTTTTTCCTTTCCTCCTGGTTCAGTGCACAAGGGCCATGTGTGTCACTTATTTCAGATCAGGCTCTTAGGACATGCTAGAAAACNAGAAAATAAATATGTATGTATATATTAGGCAGAGTTGGGGAGAATGTTCCTGGATCTGCGTGGGATGAAAATACCAGATGCTTTCTCTGGGAGCACAGTTTGCATGGAGCTGCACTGTGGGTCGGTCACTAATGCTAATTTAGCCTGTAAGGTTAATGCCTTGCTTGGCATCTCCCTTGGTTGACCTGCTTCTTAGAAGCTGCATTGGTTCTACAGGATCTTGCTGCTCTTGTGCAGTCTCTTGTGACATTTAAAAATTTTACAGAAGAGGAGCAGCGATTTTGATGGGCTTTGTGCCGTCCCGCGGCCTGTGTCTCCCCCTTCAGGTTGAGCCGCGCCATTGCAGCTGAAAGTTTTTAAAGCCGTTGCTGTAAATGCAGTGGGTGCTTTTTGTGTGCTTCGAAAATAGGGAAGGGAGGAGAGGAGCGTGGGGGAAACTGTGAGATCACACAGCAGAGGATTAGGAACATACATAACATGAATTACGTGTACACTTTACTTTCAAATAACTGAAAATGAGGAAATGAAACTAAAGCTCTTTCTTGGTCTGCAAAATGATCAACTGCGCTGTGCACGTGGCAGTTTTTTGAGGGAAACGTCATTTCTAAAACGGCATTAAAGCTGGTTGCGGGGGTTCGTCTCTGTAGACCACTGAGGCAAAGGAAAACTTAAGAACAGTGTATGTGGAGGGCCTTTAAAACGATCAAAAGCAGGTTTTTTTTTTTGCTTTAAAATGTTGCTACTGAAGTAAATCTGGTAGGCAATCTCCTAGAACTGGAGCACCGTGCCTCTCTTCTTTTCAGAGATCTAAAGGTCTTGTCCTAAGTTTCTAAAGTTACCAGTGTCTGCTGTTGCCCCAATTTTAGTCAGTTTTCAGAAGGAAAACTTTGAGGCTCCAGCCCCCAAAAAACCAGGGCACTGTAATTTATTCTAGGCTGGATACCTGGAATCATTATTTTAGTTCTGAAAAGTCGGCATCTCTTTGTAGTCTTGACAGGAGGCTGAGATTTACGGTGTGATAGCTTCCTTATCCACACCTGAATCTTGCTGACCTGGGTCTAAGCCAGGGTAATATCTGAGGGAAATTCCACACTGTATAGGAAAGGGAACACTTCTCTGTCAGACTGCATTCACAAATGGCAGCGTCTGATGCTGCCGAGGGGTTTGGAATGTGGGAGAGAGCAGGTGCTGTGGCTCCAGGGATTTGCAGGTTGGGTGAATGCGTCGTTGACGCCTTTGGTACGAGGTATGAAACAGAATGTCCACAGAACTGGTAGTGATAAACGTGTATATTTATACTGCTTTTCACTGACTGCTGTGCGTTTCCTGCCTAGGTTTTTACCAGCTACATTGACCTGTTGTATCCCACAGAAGACAGGAATGACAGGTTAAGAGACTCCTACTTCTTCAACTGTGATTGCAGGGAGTGCACTACGAAGGAAAAGGTAATAAAATTGGATGAAACTGGTGTGCAATAGCTTCTGACTGTCAAGGCACCTAGCCAAGTCCCTAGAAGTAATATTCTATTTGGTTTATTTACGTTTTGGAGAGTAGGATGATAGAGGGTGGGCTCTTCTTGTTTTTCTGTCTAGAAGACTTTCTTACACCCCTTCTTGCAGTGAGCCGTGCTCAGTGTATTTCTGGGGTCCCTTTGTGGCACAGAGTCCTGCAGCAGTCCCTGGCTGGGACACCTCCGTTAGTTCTAGGAGCCATTGTATGATGTTGCCGGATTATCTGGGGACCCAGCAGGGTCTGTGAAATGGGCTTTCCTGCGATGGCACCATGTCATTCTTGTCCCTGACGGGACAGTGCTGGGTCACAGCCCCTTGTGATGCACTGGCCAGACTTGCGTTCATTGGGCATCACTCAGTGCCCTTCAGAGGACAGAGGCAAATGTGCAGACAGTGTTCCTTTAAACAAGGTGTTGGTTGTTAGAACTAAAGCATTTATGGGGTGGGGGAAGGCAGGCGAACCCAGCAGCCACTAAAACAACTTTTCCTGTCCTACCAACTATTTAGTCATCCTTCACTGGAGGTCCTAGGAGAACTGAGCTTTGTGTAGCTCATCTGTCATCCCCCTCGAGATAGGTCTGGCTGGCATAATCCTGATCCTTAAGATCCAAATAATTACCCCCCCCCATTTTCACAGAGCTGTCCATTTAAGAGCTGCTACCCTAACTGACCAGACAGCCATCTCCTTTCCTTTAAATGATGCCTTCTTTCGTAACTTTTTTCCAAATACTGCCCAATATTCTTGCTTGAAGACATTCTGTTGATACTGTAGTTGTGTTTTTCCCCACAGTTACCTTGACCACTGAGTTTAATGAAGCCAGGATTTCATTTGTGATTTCTAACAACTCGCTGCCCATGGAATCACCTCTCACTCAGCCTCCTTCAGTTCTGGAAAGAGTTCCCTATAGCCCTCTCAGCTGACAGCTGAAATCATAAAGGATAAAAGACATTTAGCAACAGTGTGAGGCTTAAACAGCAAAAGATTGTCTCCAGCTTGCAGCTGACTCTTCATGAAGTAGTAAGTTAGATGGAAAGATAAGGGAAAATGAAGGTCTCCCACGGGAAGCCATTGGGTAACAATAAAATGTCTGGAAATGTGTTTTTGTCTGTAGGTATGAAGGCTACCTCTCTGTGTTTCATAGCATGAGCTATCACATGGTGGAAGGCCTAAGGTATTTGCGCTTTTCTAGCCTTAAAACTGAATATGTTTTAATCCCTAATCTCTCAGAAGCAGTGAAATGTCCTATGTAAAGCTGCTTTCATCAAAAATAGAAAAGCTCTTGGATCTTTCAAAAGAAAGGGACCTCATGCAAGTGGAGAATGGCAGTTGAACTGGAGGGCAGATTCTAGGATTCCTAGCCAAGGCTTTAGAGAGAATTGCAGGTGCACGTTCTGCCCCTGGTGTTAGATTCTTTGAGGAGCTTAAGTTCCTATCTGGTTCTTTTTAGTAACTTTGTGCAGCAGATGCACCTTTCTGTGTAGGCCTTGGAACCTGCATTGATGACTTTTGTTCTGTTTCCTTCAGGATAAGGAGAAGCTGAAGATCCGCCAGCTGAGCGATGCTCCAGCAGCAGAGGCGGTGCGGGACATGATCAAATACGCCAGGAATGTGATTGAGGAGTTCAGGCGAGCCAAGCACTACAAATATATCCTTCGCCTCACCCTGTCTCTGCTGGCTTGGTGTATGACCTGTAATGCTTACCTGCTGGCTTGCTTCAGAGCTGCCTGCAGGAGCGTATTGTGCCCCTAGAAGTTCAGCGTACCTCTGTCCTTCTTAGGGCCGGAGAGTTCTCCCTGGAGACACAGGGACGTGGGACAGTGAGACCCTGCGTTTGCTTGTTGCTGTGCAGTTCTCAGTTTCTCACAGCCTTCACGGAACAAGCCAGAGGGTGAGTGGGCGCAGGGAGGGTGTGTTAGCACACAGCAACACTGCCTGCTTCTGAGGGACTGCATGGGAGGCTGCAGCTATTGCTCGTGGTCACAAAGCTGCCTGAGCCAACTGGTGTGAGGCAGGCAAAAATGCAATGTTCCTTGGTCCAGAAGCAGACCAGGCTGCCTTGTGCCTGATTTGGTACCACTGCATGGGGAGTTTCACTCCCCTTCTTCTGACACGTTGCTGGAGCAGCAGTGACTCAGGAAAGCAGCTTTTTGGTTGCTTTTTCAATCTGGAAGCTACGTTTGTAGAATGCCTGAGTAGGAGGGGGAATAATCTCCTGGACAGTGCCTCCAAGTGTGGAATACCTCTCAAAATAGCTCTGGAATTGTAGCATAGAAGCATTGCTGCCCTGAGAGAAACCAGCACTTCTTAGAGCCGTTCCGAACAAGGTTAAGGCATCTTTTCTTTGGCATTTCCAGGTAGCTGTCTGATCAGAGCACATTGTATTTGTTGGGTTCCTTGACTGCTCCATACCCCCCAGTGAACTGCTGGAGATCTGTGAGCTGAGTCTGGACAAGATGGGCGCAGTGTTTGAGGAGAGCAACGTCTACATGTTACACATGATGTACCAAGCCATGGGTGTCTGTCTGTACGTGCAGGACTGGGAAGGTGCGCTGCGTTATGGGCAAAAAATTATCAGACCGTACAGGTAAATACAAGACACTTTTTTTTTTTTAATGCTCTAACTCACTAATCTGAAGAGTTGAGACAAATTTGGGCAGAGATCGCTTCTGTCAGTACCTGGTGTATGAACACACTGCCTGTGACATCACTGCTCGAAGTGGAGTGTTTAAATTCAGCAGGTTTTGTTACTGTCAGACCATGGCCTGCAATAAATAGCTTCTTGCTTTGAGTTTCAAAATAAGTTTGCATAGCCATCCTCCTAATACTCCCCTAAAGCAGAGCTTTGAGGTCTGCAGTTTGTGTTAGGTGATGGAGGCAAAGCCCGGGCGCTGCTGTCGGCCTCCGACCCCCTCCCAGGCCATCTCCCCTCAGCACCGTGCTGGTCATGGCTGCAGGAGAGTAGGGCCGGGCCCAGGGCTTGCGCTGAGCAGCAGAGGGAGCTGGAGCCGAGCTCCAGCTGCATGGTGCCCTGTTGTCCCTGGTCTCTGCTGCCCTAGAGCTTCAGGCATGGGAGAGGGTGCAGGCTGAAGCCCTGCGTGGGGCACACAACCTCTGCAGGAAAAAAAATAGTATTTTCTCCAATACATTTTTTTGTGCTTTTACAGCAGTGGCCTTACTCTGCAGTTACGCACTGCATGCGATCCTGCCCTGACTCTCCCTAGCAGATCCTCATCTTGAGCCGTGCCTCTCTTGCCAGCTGGGGGGAGCGCAAGTGGAGCTCCCTTTGGAGCAGATGCCAGCGTCAAGTCACAGATCACTTGGCAGCAAGCAGTGATACAGAGAACGAGCCAGTGCTCCCTCCCCGGGGACTTGGTACTATTTATCTTCCCCGGGACTTGCCCAGCTCCTCTGGCTTCCAGCCTGGCGTTCTGGGTCAGCTCTACTGAGCTGGGCTCTGTAGCTCAGTGAGCCGCAACACAGGACTGCCTCTGTGCTGCACGCGCTGGTGAGGGACCCTCACTTCCCACTAAAGGCTGACCCTTGTGGGTAAGCTGAATTACTTCCGTGCAGGGCGAAAACCAGTAACAGTGCATTCTTTTTCTGTAGCTGGCTAGAGGAAGACTAGTGACAGAAAGTCCCTGCCATCTGACAGCTGTTGGGAGGCATATGGCAGCTTCAGTTCAGCTCCCAGCTGACAGGCAGCCCCGTCCCAGAACAAACTGGCACTGGCTCCTGGCAGCGTTGGCAGAGGAGCTGAGCGGTGAATGGGCAGGGGCACGGAGAGGCAGAGGAGGGGGCTGGGAGAGGCTCTGGCACTGCCAGGTCTGATGAGAGTGATTGTCCTCTCTTGCAGCAAGCATTACCCCCCCTACTCGCTGAATGTCGCCTCCATGTGGCTGAAATTAGGGAGATTGCACATGGCGCTGGAGAACAGAGCGGCTGGAGTTAAGGCCCTGAAGAAGGTACCTCCTCATTTCTTCACTAATAATGCGAGCGTAGGCGTGGGGCCACTGAAACATGGCATGCTTCTCTGTCAGTGGGCCTGGCTTGGTAGAAGATGCAGCATGTCTTGATTAAATTTGGTTACAGAAATTTTGGCTTAGCTTTGATTTTTCTAGAGCTGCAGTTTGGGTTTGTTCCCCCTGCAAGGGGTCTGATCTTCTTACGGTGGGCTTCCACTGTGCAGCGAGTGTCAAACATTTGCTGGACGTCTCCACCGAGCTGGAGCTGTCCTAGTGCAAACCAAGCAGAACTGCAGCTTCTCTTTCCTTGCAGGGCAAGGACGGGAGTGGTGTTTGGTTCTTATGAAAGGCACGCAGTGTTTCACTGATGCCGGTGACTTCTACATCCAAGTTAAACTAGGCGTGCTTCTGGTGGTTATTTGTTCTGGAACCAACTGATTTTTAAATAGCTGAAGGGAATTCAGTGCATATGGCAGTGCTGGAATTGGCAAATACAGCATTTGGTTTTACATTTTTCTTCACCCCGTTTTCTCAGTCTGTTGCTTGTTCCTTAGGTTTTTATGCCCTTATTTTTGTATTGGTCTGTACCAACTTCTTGACCTTCTTCCCCCATTGTTGTTGGGTAGAAGTTTATTTTAGTTTCTTGAGCATCAGCAGCTGCTGCAGTGTACAGTGGCTCGGTGTGGAATGTCATGATTTTGTTATCCATCTTTAGATGCTGGCGAGTTTTTAGCCAGCAATAGCAAAGCCAAACAGCCATGATGGAAGATAGTGCAGGAATACATGCCCTAAAATGCAACCATTGCCTCGTTTAAAAATTAGCATAGGTTTTTCTTCACTGTGGTGTTTAAGTTTTGACTAAAACTGGGATTTGTGCCACTGGGAACAGGGGCTGGGGGAGCCGTAGGTAGATCTGTTGGCATAGTTAACTTCCTAACACAAACATTTTCTCATGACTCATTTCCAAAAGCTGCCTACAGGAACTGCCCAGAGTTCTCCCAGCCCCTGGTGTTTGGAATTTAGTGGAAAAACAAAGCCATTGTTCTCTGTCAGTCTGCAGAAGCCCATCCAGAAGGCTGTCAGCCCTCCTTTGGGCGGCGGGGGGGGGATGGAGGCCTTTCTCACTGCCCTTGAGGTGGAATCTAAGGCTCCTGTTGTACTGACTTAACAGATGCAAGAGGATAATTCCATAAAAGCTCCCTGAGGAGAAAATGACTCCATGTTGTTACTGTCAGGATGCTGCAGTTCTTTGCTTCATCTCAGCACGGCGGTCTTTAAATATTCTCAGACGCTCAGAATTCACTTCTTCCAGTCTTGTCTGCTGCTGCATCTGGTTGTATGCCTCTGGGGCCACGGCCACCCTGTCCCCAGGCGGCAGTCTCGCTGCTGTAACCCGCTCCCTCACGCGGTGTAGATGTTGGCAGGAGGCTGCAGGGCAGTGGGTTTGGCTGTCTGAAACGATCGATCTTTGGAGCAGAGCTGTCTGCAGGTAACACGGCAGGGAGCCTGGCACAGCAGCCTGGCTGGAGAGATCTTGCTTTCACCTCCGCAGCTGCGTAAACAGTTGCTTCCTTCCTAAAGCACTGGTGGCCCCTGGAGCCAGGGCAAGTTTACAGAATCACGTCTGAAATTGTCTTTAAAAAAAAAAAAAAAACCAACAAAAAAAACTTCTGCGCTAGCCCTGCTTGTGGCTCTGAGAGCTGAAGGATAAATTGGTAGGAGCAGAGCGTCCCTCTGACACCGGTTAAGTATACTGCCAGAATATTACCCACCCCATGTGCAGTTTTCTGTCCTGGAGCTGGTTGCATTCAAAGTAGTTTTGTCAGGAATATCATTTTGAAAGGTGCTTTGGGATCCTTCAAGATGAAAGAAGGATTCTGTGAATGTAAAAACCTTTATTACTTAGTTTTGAATTTCATTTTATTTCCTACTGGGTTTATGACTACAAGGGGACAAAAAGTAGCTAGAGGTGGCAGACTGCTTCAAACCTCCAACAAGAGTATTTATAGCCTGGTGTTACATATGAATCAATTGTGTGAATATTTTCTTTCTTTTCATAGGCAATTGCTATCATGGAAGTAGCACACGGGAAAGATCATCCATACATTTCAGAGATCAAACAGGAATTAGAGGACCACTGAGCCTTTGGATCTATGCAATCCTTCAACCCTTTGCTTAAAAAGCCTTGTTATGGAAACCTTCAGGAGCGCTTTGAGAAGCGGTAGAGTATGAACACAGTTCTGTCCTATAATTGGAATGACAAACACACTTAGGGTTTGCAAAATGTTTCTAGCCTCTACAAATCTACAATCGCTTTTTTTTTTTTTTTTAAGGAAACAGCCACGGTTTCTCAGAGGGTTATGCCTCTTGACAGCTTGTGTGCAAAAACAGCCAATTTTTCTTCATGGATTTTAATGTGCATCTTTGTGTAAAATAAAGTGGTCTTGACCCTTCTTGATTTCCATGAGTGCAAATAGTTTGACTTTCTTCTAAGTTATTTCATTTAATCTGTCAAATTAATGAGCAAAACTGGTATGGCTTTTATTGGTGTGGTTTAGTGTCCAGTTTCTCTTTTCACCAATCATTTTTGCTTGCAGTGGCTTAGCAGAGAGAAGGAGAAAAGGAGCTGATGAGTTCTGTGCATCGTGTAGGAAAGCCACCACCCTTCCCTTAGCCAGCTCTGCTGCAGGCCCCGCATTGCTCCTGGCAGGCAGGAACGTGCCACTGTGAGTACCCAGAGTCCAGCACGCATTGTACAGAGACTGCTGGCACCCAGCTCGGAGCTCAGGATTGCACCAAACACAAACTGTGCAACTCCTGGCTTTGTAGTCCCCTCTACAAGTCAAGGTAAATTTATATCAGTGGGTGAGAGCTATTCTACTGGTTTGTTAGCAATTACTCTCAATAGAGGGGTAAGACCCATTTCTGAGGGAAAAAATCCAGAGGAAATTAGCATTCCTTGCACATTTATAGGACCGTGGAGGTTTTTTCCCCTCCATTTAGACTGATGGCAGGAAATTTCTTTAAAGGATGAGGGGAGGAAGAGAGTGTTTCTGTACTTCCAGTACTGTTCAGAGTTGCACAGTAAAACTACAAAGACAGTACAGTAAGAGCTAGCACATCGCCACTGTTCAAGAGCATCTTATTTTCTTTCTTGTAAGTGTCACTCTGAAAATAAAACTGCTAGCCAATGAGGGTTTGTCCGATCATTTTACTGGAAGCTTTTGGTGCTCTCTAGTGAGTGCTTGGTGGTGGGAGTACACAAAACTGCACCAGACCTTGCGATTCCAAGGCCTCTTGACCACAGCCAGGTCCAGCAGGGGGGTACATGCTGCCTATCCCTAGCCCAGCTGTACCTTGTTACGCAAACTGCTGTCCAGGGACATGGCTCCTTTCTTTTAAGTGTATAGCCTAGGTTCTGCTCAGCATCAGCAGAGAATGCAGAGTAGCCTCACGCAAGCATGAAAGGAGCAAACTGAAACCTTAAGGGTTGTACAGGAAGGAATGCAAGCATTGTTTTCCTTGAAAAAAAATGGTTTATTGTATACTGTGAATATGAAGGACAGCCTTACCAAAAAATGTAGTGATGGAAGACATTTTCATATTTGCAAAGGCATGTAAGAAACTATTTACACAAAGGCAGTGAAGGGTAAACAAAAAAATTATTGCAGTCAATTAATGCTGAATAGAACTTTATAAAAAGAGAAAGAAAAGAAACAGTGCAAAAATACTGTCAAAAGTAATCAGTTCTATACACAAGATAAAACTGACAAGCATAAGCTTATGTTCTGATATGAATAATACATTAGAATATAAAATAGCATGCATAGATTTTTTTTTTTAAAAGGCTTTCAATGGCACAGCATAGTTCTGCCATTGAGCCCTAACAGGAGGGAGAGGGGAACAGGAAGGGCACATAGCTGGTGTCCCATTTCTCTACAAAATGTGCATACCCAGTGAGGCTGTAAGGTTCAGGTCACTGTTTGCACTGAATTGTCATGTACAGAATTACAGAACAAAATGCAGCAGAAGCATCAAAATACTGAAGTGAAACAGGACACTAAGATCCAGTGACATAAAACTTATTTAAATGTTATTTCATTTAACATGTCCCACACAATTATATATGGGAATATTACAGTCATCTGCATGTGTAAACTCTTCTCCTTTGTAAAATGTCCAAACAAAAGTACTTTACCAATGAGGAAAACATGCTTTCCATAGGGAGCAATCTCACCAGGGTAGACAATCAACAAACTATTAACAATTTGCTGGCACTACAGAGCTTTTTGTTTTAAAGATTCCAAGTAGCAGCAAGAAAATACTTTAACATGCCTGAAAAAAAAGTTCTTTAATTGTACATAAAAGTGTAAGTTGTGGAAGTCCCCAACACAGGATGCTGTGAAGGCCAGAGGAGTGGATGTGTTTAAAAAATGCATCCCATTGAAGATGGGTCCGTCAGCAGCTATACCTCCCACTTGTTGTGTGTAATGTGTAGATATATACATGGAAATCTCGGGAAGCCCCTAAGTCACTGGTTGCCCGGTGTGCTGGAGGGACTGACCACACTGTGCCCATCCGTTTACATCTCTTCCTTAAGCGTCAGTTCCCGGCCTGCCCTGGAAGTGTTTTGTAGGAAGCCTTCCTCCCTTTGCTCTGCCTGACTGATGGGGGCTGCTGCCACTGACATATCTGAGCATAAAGGCTCAGTCCAGAAAGCTGACTGTTTTGTTTCACAGTCTAACAGTTTAGCAGTTTATCTGTGGCTAAGAACTCCATGTTCTCCTGGTGGCCCAACAGCCCAAACAACCAGCTGCTCCCTTCCTCAAATCATGGTTCCTGCAAGTCAAGGCTGCACACAGCTGCGTGCATAACGTCCTCCTCTCCTCTCCCGCAGCTCCCACAGCTCACAGTTCTGTAAGAAAAACCTCTACAGTGGAGTGGTTGGCAGCCCTGTCCACGGCAGGGGGGTTGGAACTAGATGATCTTTGAGGTCCCTTCCAGCCCAAGCCATTCTATGATTCTATGGGTAAGGGTGAATTAGGGACAAGTGCCTTCAGGATTCTGAACCTGCAGCCTTTCTCTTGTTGACATCGAAATCGATGCCCAGACCCCACATGACTGAGCCACACGTCAGCAGAATTGTATCAGTTTCTACAGGGTATGGGACAAGTGAAGTTTTCATGCAGTGACAACCTGCAGGATCAGTGCTGAATATTTGTTTCTTCAATATGATGCATCCTTCATGGAATGCGTGCCACCCAACATTTCCACGTGTTCTTTTCCATAACAACGAGCAGCAAGATGTACCTCACTGAGAGGTGACAAGAGCTGCCGCAGCAGGGACTGGCTGCACCAATGCTTCTGTGTTCTGAGTGCACAGCTCACAGGCTGTGAGACTGACAGCAGCCAACTCACCTCCTCCCAGGGAGCTGCTGTGAGCACTGGCCTCCAGCTGCTGAATTTTCCCCCACAGCTGTCTGCTGTGTCCAGGTAAGAGACTGCCTGTCAGCATTCACTTCAGGGTCGCTTGGGGGCTACACCAACAGCAAGTATTGGACCAAAAAATAATACTAGCTTAAAATGGCCTTCTCTGTGAGAAGCTACTGGGAGACCTACTCATTCCTTTCCAGCCCATGTTTTGCCATTTGCATTTGTCTGCTTACAAGAAAGATTTGTAGGGGAGGCGACTGATGTAAATGAATGGAACAGAAATGTCCTTCAGTATAGTTCACATGAAGGACTGCATTAGCAATAGGCTAATTAGCAATTAGCTACATGTAGCAATTAGCTACACCTGCTATACAACAGGAGAAGAGCTGTGGGATCAGCGTTCATCTTACCTCAGCTGATGGAGAACAACAGGTGCCAGAGCAGGCCTGTGGAGCACTGGAACACAGAGGATCTGAGCAGCTCACATGCAACTCCACCATCCCCCAGTGCAGCCCATGCAAGACAGAATCCGGACACCCGCAGCACTGGGCAGGCTGGTGGGGAACAGCCATCATCTCTCCCATCCTCCACCCAGCCAATGTTAGGCATGAAATGCTCCGACCGTAACTTTAAACAAAAATTTGATGCCAGCAACTGCAATGCAACCATTGTTAGGAGATTTAAAAAAAAAAAAAAAAAAAGCTGTTAAATTTCAAAAACAAATACAGATTAGAAGTGCATGAAAGGGAAAATGCACACAATGAGTTCCCAAGTCAAACTTACTCATCCCCTCCAAGTTCCCTCCTAGAAAATAAGTCGAGGAGGGTAGGCAAACATGCCAGACTGAAACATGGGAGCCTCAGAAATGACTTCTGGTTTCCAACTTTTTTTTTTTTTTTTTTAAGAAGGTGTGGTTCCATTTTTAGGAAATTGAAAATCTTGCAAAAATGCATCAATCTAAACTTCACTCAAAATGGATGAAACTGTTCTCTTGTAACCCACCCACCGACAGCCTTTCAGGTTAAAAAGCATGCAGCACCGCAACCCAAACCATCCTCCTGTTGCGCTGAAGGGCTCTGCTGTAGGTTTGTGGGCCAGACGCCGTGCGGTGCCGTTGCTTCAAGTCTCACACGTTCACTCGCACTGTGACTGGTGACACTGGATGCAATCTGTGCTTTCCTGTCACTCCCTGAAGGGTTAGGAAATATTGCCCAAGAGGCTGAGGACTGATGAAGCTACAACAGGTTCGAAGCCGATAGGTTCAGTTTCTCCCCTACAAACCTGAATCCCATTTCAATCATAAGACAGTGGCGTGCTGAGGTTCGGCTGCAGGCTGGGTGGAAGGGAAGCTCTGCAGCCACGACCAGCCCAATGCACGTCAGGTGCTGGCAGACCTACCCAAGGTAAAGACTAGCAGGAAAAGGTACACTGAAGCCAGATGAAAGGAAAAGTTTATAATTCCCATTCTTTGACACTGAAAGGGAAGAAGTGAGTCACATTGGCCTCCGTCTGCCACGCCAGCCACGTTAGGAGCTCACGAAATGACTGTTCGCTATGTGACCACTTATTTGGCCCATTAATGAGCACTGACTTAATTTGAAAGGATTTTTGGTGTCATTTCGTAATTAATGGTTTTCCAAGGCACCTCTGATGCATCTTTGCATAAAAGACGCTCGCTTGATTTTCCTTTTAAACATAGCTATTTACATTGTCTCATGGAGTAACTTTTTTTGTACTGACTGTAGGAACAGCAGGATGCATTTCAGCCAAGAATAACTGAGTAATAAGACATAGGAACAGATTATTTTCCCTCCTGATTTTCAGCTTCTCAAATCCAAGTGGAGCAATGGGACTTGACAGCTCTGAGTTCAAACTTAATTCATCATTAGGAAATTATTCAAAAAGCTATAACGAGATAACTAATCTAATACACTTTGCTTCAAGGTTTATTCCCTGGCTTGTTTCCCAGATAGAAAGCATCTCTGTGCAATTACCATGCAGATGCTGCTGAAAAGACTTTAAATGGTTGCTGCTAATTTAACAAGAGATATGTTGGCATTGGCAGAAGAAATTAAGAGGAAAACTGAAGTTGACTGAAAACTCAGCTGATCCCTAAAAGGAACGTGGTCGAGGTATTACAGCTAAATAACTCTCACAAATTTGTTGGCTGCTGCCGTCTCCCCGAGACCTCCCATCGCCCCGCTCCACCCGCACTGCGTGGCACCAGGTGAGCGCTGCTGAGTTCTGCGGGCATGTCCGAAGCCCTCTGGTACGGGGCCTTAGGTTTAGCGCCCCCTGATCTTAGGGAGGGTGGGAGTGCCGTTCAGGGTGCTCGTTGGCTTAGGCCTTTCTACAGTGACAAAGCTAGCTACAGCTTGGCCACATGCTTTTAAAACAAGAACAAGGAAAAAGCTGGTTTTGTTTTTTGTTGTTGTTGCCAAGCAGCAGTAGGGAAATTTCAGAAAAGCAGCAGCGTGAGATGCTCACAACTGAGCACAGTAATTCTGACTCTCCAAAAGCGTATTTTTTTTAAATACAGTTCCTGTCACTTCCAAATAACTGTGAGTACATGCTACCATGCATACGCTGCATGTAATTCGATTTCCTCCAATGAAAGAAACAGCCTGGAGAAAGGCACATGCACAAAGTTGTGCAAAACAGCTAGTCACTGCGGAGGGACAGGAGGTGACAAGGAACAGGGGAGAGGTCCAGCTGCTGAAATACCTGCAGGACTTCTTAGCTGTACCACAGACTCCATTTTTGGCCTAAGGCAAGCCAGTCAGGAGTCAGTTAATCTAGTTATGAAGGGCAGGAGGTTTGTTTCCCTTTTCTGTTCTGACTGTAAACTTCAGCCAAGGACTGTTTCTCCATTATGTACTTACACAGTGTCTGGCACAACAGAATCCTAATCCTAACTGGAAACCCTGAACACTGCCAGGATAAAATAGCAATAATAAATAGGAGGGAGAACCCAGAGTGACCAGAAATGTTGGAACAGCAGCCTGAGAAGAGAGATGGTATGTGCAACTTAATACACAGAAGATCCTAACAAAGTGAGGGTTGCCAGTACCAAAGGGAACACTGCTTGCTATGTTCACAAACCACAGGACCGTGATGGAGAAAGAATCAAGGCAGACTCTAAGCTAAAGCCCTCAGGGATCACTGTCTGGAGAACTCGGATACAGAGTAAAGACCTTACTGATCATTTTGACAAAGTTCAAAGGACTAGAAAATGAACCTACAGCACTGAAGACACAGGAGGCTGAGACAAGTGACTGGAGATGTCCAGCTTGAATTTGGTTCCTCTTCCACACAAGGGGAGCCTCAAGGCAACAGAAGTTTCTGTGCCATTCAGAAGAAGACGCTTCATTTGACTGCTGTTTCAGCTGCATTTAGTTGAAATTCCTCTGCTGCACGCATAGCTACAGGAAAGCTTCGCTGACCTCACCCCGCTCTGGGTCGCTTTTCTAACACTGCTTCAACTTTTACGAATCCCCCAAGGACTGCAAATAGCAAAGGCTTCATTTAAAAGACCCAATATTGCTTTTTTAAGGGCTCATCTCAAACTGCAATTCTCGTGGAATTTGAGCAGTTCAGCACCCAAACCCTCTGCGCTCACAACGACCTGTGCTTGAGCCCTGTGATGTGCCCTGCTGCGTATGCAGAGGCTCAGGTCTCACTGTCCCAGGGCTGTGTGTCCTCAGCTTCCACTGATTTAGCTGACATCTACCAGGTCTTTTTTTTTTTTTTTTTTTTTTTTTTTAAGCCACGTATCTGGGTCAGAACGTTCTTATTTGAGAAAAAGCCCACTGCCAAGTAACTGTTCATATCACAAATGATGCAGTAAAACAGAATCCAGTATTCTACCTTCATGAAGGATTGCTTTCCCTGTGGACATGTTACAATGCAGACCAGTCATGTCAAACATAGCTCAGTTCGAAGCTTACTATTAAGTTTTACAAGTTATTAAAGTAATTCACAAATTATTCTAAGAAAAATAAATTATATCTTCTATAAAACAATCCATGGGAGACTCCAGTAAAGAACATAAATTCCTTACTTTCAGGACAACTTTAAGAAGTGCCATATATGCACACGGTGTTGTCAAGACAGTTCCCCTCGTTCACCGGTAAGGTTCACTCAGATCCACAAAGCTGGGGCTGGGGCGTTTGGAGAGATTAAATTAGTCTGGAGTTTTGTAGGAACTGGATGAGCACTTGATAGACGAATTTGTACTGGGCTATGGTCTGGATCATAAACATCCTCTGCTCCCGCAGGTGTCTCAGCATCACAGGGACATCCACCTGCTGTGAAGGAAAGGAAAAAAGGCACAAGGATGTAGGCTCATCAGATGGAACGATCGTTGTCTCAGATTTCAGTTATCTGACGCAGAGAACTCTATCACAGTTTTATAATGTAATGAACTTTAACAAATGATAGCAAAATACTGCAATTTCTGTCACCAATTTTTGGATCATTCCAGGGAGTAAACCAGCAATATGTAAAAGGTTACTGCGCATTCCATGCTTCCCCCACCATAGCTTACATGAATTTCTGGACCCATCTAGATGTGCAGATGACCACATACCCTCATCTTCCAGCGCTGTGCCACCGATCACCTCTCATCAACTGAGCACATCATAAAAGGTTTCTTCTCTTTGAAAGTATCTGGTTCAATCTACTTATTTTCAATGCAGTAAAATAAACCCAGGATATTGTGTTACCTCAGGCTGAAGGCCAGATATACCAGGAAGGTCTAAAACAAAACTGGAACAGCTCAGGTCATACAGTCCAGGTCAGACTCCACCATTCAGTGCCTGTTGCTCTGATCTATGGGCAAGCTCATTCACTGAGGGAGGATCTGAGAGGTTTTTCAGATGGAAAGCAGGCGTCAGGATCTTAAGAACGAAGGTTCCTCAGGCAAAATTGAAGTGCAGGCAAGTACACCAATCCTGCTGCTGCGAGCAGGAAAATTACCGTCACCAAACGACCCAGGAACCAAACGATCCAGGCACCCTGACAACTGACCTCCCACAGCCACGTCTATGCTAGCGCACAGCACTCCAGAAGACATCCATGTGTGAAGCGGAACAGCTGGCCCTGAGGACCCCATACCCACAACATTTGTTTTGCAGACTTCAGATCAGCCTTTGGCTGTTGCCAGGCACCAAGTGTCCATTAGCAGCTGGGAAAATAAGCTGCCAGCTTAATTTCATCAAAATGGAGTTCACTCTTGTGCCCTGAAAATGCTCTGCAGCAGGAACTAAAGCACAGTAAGTGGGGACAGACTGGGAGATCCACTGAGGGGAGCTTTAGATTAGATGTTAGGAGGAAATTCTTTACTCGGGGCGGGGTGAGGCACCGGCACAGGCTGCCCAGAGAAGCTGTGGGTGCCCCATCCCTGGGGACGCTCAAGGCCAGGCTGGATGGGCCCTGGGCAGCCTGATCCAGTGGGTGGCAGCCAGCCCACGGCAGGGGTTGGGTCTGGGTGGGCTTTAAGGTCTCTTCCAACCCAAACCATTCTGTGATTCTAATGAGCACATGGATGTGCATGGCCTGAATCAGAAAATGAATGAGCTGTGTGAAACAAACAGCCTTGTGAAGGAAAGTGTTACAGTTTGCTGGAGCATTCCTTAGGTATTACCATCGTATGCAGCATTTAGGGAGCAGGAAAACCATGATGTCACCATGGTTCAGCTGTTAAAACAGGTAAACAAGAACTACTCAGAAGTCACTGAGCCACAAAACTGAGCCTAAGGCTCTAATTCAAAGAATGTGGATCCCAAGATGAGGGATTTTCTGTTTTCTGTTGCAGCAGTAAACACCAACACTAGGATGCATGTTTCTGTTGAGGGAAGTTCCAAAGTACTGCAAGGTATAAACTGAGGAATAGTTACTTTACCAGGCAACACAAAGTGCACTGTGTAATGTTAGCCTGCCATTCCTGAAATGCACAAAGGAACCTGGCAAATCTTTTGGCTGCGGTGAGAAGTGTTTCAGGCACAGTGCCTGAGCAAAAGGACAGAGAGACAAACCAAGACTTCTGCTAGCCACTAGAGGCACAACTGAGCATGGACTCTGCTTGCATGCCCAGTGGATATT
>VXAV01010243.1:2603-12859 GCA_013399715.1 Alectura lathami | reverse complement strand
TCCTTGAGGACTCACTAATTTATAAGTCTTCCAGCAACCAGGTTTGTTCTTTTAAGACATTATTTTGTTGCTTCCCAACAATATCACTCAGCTGCATTAAACGGGTTGCCCAGCAAGTGATAATAAGACCTGTGAAAATATTTCCAGATGGAATTACCCAGAATTTTTAGTTCGAGAATATTCTCCTCAAGAGGGGACTGTTCTGCAAAAAAATCACACTCAGGATGCTGTGTTTTGAGAATGTCACTAGATGAAGTACATTTTTTAAATGCTGCTAATACAAACTGCAGAAATCCATAATCCTTAATTAATGTACATTGTCAAGAGCACCTCTTGGATGCCAGAACCTCTCAGGTTTGTTTTACGCCTCTTCACCCATACGACTTATAAGCAGATACTCTTACATTGTAAGAATTTCGCCAATGACATGCATTAACTTGTATTATGTAAATTCTGCATAGCATGATCTGTCCAGAATATTATTACTATACCAACTTGTAGAATTCTTTTGCAAAATACACACATTAGCAATCATAGGAAAATATAATGCTAGTAATACTAAGGAAATATGCTATGAAAAATCCTGCAAATTTGACTTTGTTTTGACTGATTACAATAAACAGAGTCACATTTGTAATTTATATTTCATATCAAG
Organism: Alectura lathami; assembly: GCA_013399715.1. Lineage (NCBI taxonomy): Eukaryota > Metazoa > Chordata > Aves > Galliformes > Megapodiidae > Alectura > Alectura lathami. The sequence continues at coordinate 12,204 of VXAV01010243.1, read as the reverse complement.
TAACTATGGTTTGTATGCATTTTATTAAAACTGCAGTGTAATTTGTAACTACTGTCGCTATGGTCTATATGGACAGTGTCTATTAAAGTGTAGGAAAATGGATGCATCAAGAAGTTAAAAGTGTGTTTAATATTGTGCATTACCTCATTATATGTATGAAGAATAGAAAATAAGATAGTTGTAAGTCATTGTGCTCAACTTGAGATACCTGGTTATTTTAGTGTGACAAAAATCCTGGGTCTGATTTCTTTTGAATTTTGGAAAATTTCAGATTTGTGTATGGACCTAAGTTTAAAGCCAAATCTTCCCTTGAACGCAAGCATCAATTTGTGGTTTCCCTACCACACTTGCACTTTTCATGGTAGTAATGACATATGTAAAGTGGATCATTACAAAATTATATGTATAGTAACTTAGTAGAAATTCAATTTTGTTCATGTACATTTTAGAAGCTAGTGTGTGTTTCAGAATGTGGCTTGGGCACTCTAAAGTTATCTGCAGTATGATTTCAAACTGGGTAGGAGAGGTGAACCAGAACCTCCAAAAATATCATTTGAATAGTTTTCTTTGCAATGGAAAGGACCAAAAAGATCCCAAGACTCCTTACGCATGGCTAATTCTTTCTATTTTTGTGTTGATTGATTCAGTTTTAATTAGGGGAGGTCAGTGTTGCAATCATTTAACAATAAGACATACAGTTTCTCCTGTAAAATTCTGTAGATATATGGAAGACATCTGTCATCATGAAGTAAAATACAGTTTACAAGCAATGCAGCTGTTGTCTTAATTAAAATCCAGGCTCTGTAAAATCTTAGGAAGATCTATTTAAGGGTAATATAAACCTTAAATGTAGTACTCTTGTTTCACTTTAAAATGATGCTTCTGTAGTCCCTGAGAGGCTTGAAATAATAATTTTAGATAATCTTAGCAAAATGTTTTTTTCTAAATAGTCGTATTCATACTCAGTGTGTCAGATCTTTTGTGGTAGTCAGCCATTTTAATTGTTCATGTTTCCATGCTAATGTTTCTGTGCAAAAAATCCAAATTGTCTTTCACACAGAACCAGCATTTTGCTTAAAATTTTAAAAATATTTCGAGAACTTTTATTTTTATGCTTGTACATGATAACTTGAGAACTACATATTCAACTACAATTTTCCAATTCGTTAGTCTTGAGCTCTGTTAGCTGTGATTACAAAATCAAACTTGGTGAGCATCCAAAGGCTCAGCTTGTAGAAAGCTGGCCTTCTTTGCACAGCAGACACAACTTTCCAGTTCATGGATATGCCAAAGGTGTGTATCTCATGTAGAGTGCTTAAGAAATGGCCGACCAAAGATTTCCTGTGGCTAATGATTTTGCCCTTGAAAGAGGAGCTCTTTCAAACTCAGCTCTCTGAAACACTTGAGAACTGTGCAAAACACTGTGCAGCTTGGCACAGAGGAACAGGCTGTAGGATTGGCCCTACACTCTGACACACAGGTTCCACAGACTTCAGCAAAAGTTTGTTGGTCAGATATCCGTAGAGAAATACTAGTGTTTGCATGGATTCAAGGACCCTAGCACACCTAATCTATCAAGCCTGAAGATATGACCAAGAATCACAATATATTCTCCTTTTTTATGTCACCATCTTCATTCATTCTCTTTTCTGCATTTTATCCCAGTGAGGAACACTATTATGCAAGATCAGCTAATATTCAAGGCATTAGCCAGAAGCACCCTCATCTACACCTTTCCCTGTCTGCTCCAAACCCTTTCCCTCAGTTCTCCCTGTTCCACTCACTGTCCTCCCTTCTTTAGTTCAAAGGATATTGTTGGTCAAAAAAACGTTAAACCATTAGACCCACAATGGGACTTCACTGGGCTATTTTCCTCATTACCTGCAAAGGAACTGTTCATAGGCAGTGAATCAAAAGACAAAGCAGATGTCTGATGATCAGCATGCACTGCAGCAGGGCACTGTCTGTATCTGACTTTGCTTAAGAACATCTGTACTGTGGGCACATGCACTTTGGGGGCCATGGTGCCCCATTCGTACATTCTCCAAATGTTAAACCATCCAGGGAAGTATCCAGGAGCTGTGCCATGTTTAGTGCAGCAGACCTCGAATTGCTCATTTGGAAGGTTTTCAGACCTGTCTGCTGGCATCTGTCACTGCGTTTGCAGTTCTGCCTGGGGCTGGCTTGTTGGGGGACGCACACCTAGGCTGCCATTTGAGGAAGAGATTGCAGATCTCTTACCAGTAGCTCTCTAGACACGTTTTGAAATCGTTCCTGTTCTGCTCAGTTTGGTTGCAGTTTTGTGGCTGAGAGCAGCCTGGTGGATAGGAAATGTGCTATCTTACATCTTCTTCAACTGAGCAGGAGGTTAGGTGGGACTTGTGTATGCTGCTGGAAGTTGTGTGAGGGAGAAACAGTCTCTAGCCTTGAGCAGCTCTCCGTGAGAATATATAGAGAGAGACAACTCATCTTGAAGAGTCCTGGTTGCAAGAAACATTTCTTTTTACTGTTTTACAGTACAGTTAACTGATTAATCGCTTTTCTAAGAAAGTGTAGATTTGATTATCATTTATTATGAAATATTATTTCCAATGTGCAGCAAAAAAAAGCAAGATATGGAAATCCCATTCTTTTGGTATATCTTCCAATACTATGGCAGCCCTGATAGGGAAATGTTTACCGAACGGATTTTTTGATACACAAATTCATGGAATGATATACTTTTATTGACCACTCCCAAGGGCACTGGTTGTATCACCCGTGTTTCCTTAAGCAAATATGAGTGTAAGATGCCATCATGCTCTTGCAAAAATAGTCATGATATTTTGCAATTGTAATGTTATCTGTTCTGAAACACGCACTCAAGAGGACCCAGGTATTCTGGAAAATCTGCAGTAAAACCTGGCCGTAGTGGAGCATTAGTCAACTCTCTGTTGCAAGCCTCAGAGGTAGTTAGCTTCTGTATGACTAGACAAGATACAGACTATTCTTGGATCTGAATTTACTCTTCTCTACTTAATCATTGGCTCCATGGGAGTTAGTGGAGTTACGCAAAGGTTAAGTAAAGGTGAGGTTAAAATCTGAGTTTTCAAACTGCAGTTATGCATGCAAAATTAGTGCCAGATCATGGAAAAACACTTCAGATAGAATATTGCACCTTATTGCATCTTTAAGTTTTGAGTATTGTATTCGTGTGTGTGTGAACGGTTAGATACTATGAAAGCATTCAGCATAGGTTTACTTTGTTTTACAGTTTATGCGGATTAACAAGATAGTGAACATGAGTTTTAGCCGTGGTGACTTGTATATGGTTTCATGATATGACCATCTGTCTAATAGGGCAGACATTACCTACAATTCTCCTAAAATGATCCAGAGTGTATCATAAAAAGTGAGGTTGTTTGCTTTTTAAAGGAACAGCATGATAGCACTTGGCGGTATGCTCCAGTTTACTAGCTAATAGGTCAGACAGGCTCTTCTGTCCAAACAGAAGGGTTGAATGTGTGGTTTCTCTCTTATTTCTGAAGTGTGTAATCTAGTTCCAAAGACCATCTGCTTGTGTGCTCTAATATTTCTCCTTTTTATCGTGCCTAACAAAACTGAGGTGTACAACAATACCTAGGGCATAATTAGGATGATGCCTTTAAACTGCATGTGTGTATTTTTTCTTATTTTCATGTTTGGAGATTTTAGCAAAAGATAAATGTTGTTTGTTTGCCTTTCATATGTTTTCATATTTAATTTTCTTTCCCAGAAAAAAATAAATGTTTTGTTGCCCTAATAAGCAATATGGCAGCAATGTTAATGTGTTCTCTGGCACATATGTTCTGAAATTTATGTCTAGTACTAGGTTTTTATTGGAACAGTTTGTTTCAGCAGTTTACAGCTGAATTAAAGATGTGATTTTGAAATGCGATATTGCTCCTTTGCTGAGGTTAAATACTTGCATTAGTGTTCATTTTGAATATAAATATCTCAACATTACTTAGAGGCTATCATAATGTATTGCTCCTCTGTGGGATATGATAGTTTAAAATTCCTGTAGTGTGCATGTTAATTCACTAGAAAGAGTAGTTAATGTCACAGTATATATTTAAAAGAGAAAAAAAAAAAAAAGCAGAAACAAAAACCAGACAGAACCTTTGGAATAGTTATTAAACAACATGAACACTTTTATGTAACAAGCCAGCACAGATCCCCAGAATATAAATTACAGAATGTTATCAAAAAAAAAAGGATGATGTAAAATGGTGCTGTAGTCAGCCAAACTGAAGTCAGAAGGCAAATCTGTTAATAGACATGCTATGTTCACTCATGTGCTGTGACTGTGAGATGCAGTGAACATGCCCAGTGCTGCGGCAGTCAGGGCGGTGTAACACTTTCGGAGCCACTCTTGTGGAAAGAGGACTTGGAGAGGACAGAATGTGAGCGGTGACTGCATTGGTCGCGTCAGGCAGGGCGTAGGGATTTCTGTGCTAGTAGAGCTGTCAAAGCAATGATTGCCCCCAAGGAGGTCTAGCAGGACAAATTCCCCTGGGTTCTTTGGAAGTTACTTTGGAGGTATACAGTTGTCGAAAAAAAAAAAAAAAAAAAAAAAAAAGAAAAAAAAGCTAATAATAATAATCCTGTAAACCACTGCTTCCTACAATAGCTCTGTGATGGAAACAAATACATGCACACATTGGTGTTTTTGTTGATATTTAAAAACCGAGCTTCCCAAATGTGCTTCTACTAGGTAGTAAATGGAAAGCATTCAAGATAAGCATTTGAAAAACCATTATCCCAGTGCCACATTTTCATTGTTAACCTTTCTACTCAAGTCAGTGGAGGCTTGATTCTATCAAGCCTACCACCTTTGTTTTGTTTACTGTATTATTCTCTGTTTGGAAAGCCAGGAAGTAGCATGCAATTAGGTACAGAACTTTCAGCAGAGAGTATCACCATAAGTCTCCATCACTCAAGTGGTCGAGCTCCCATGTTCTACTCAAACTTTTCTTAGTTTCTTTGTTGTGTTGTCACAACAGCAATAAAAGCAAAAAGGTACAATTCATGGCCTTTTTTTTTTTTTTTTTTTTTAGTTTTTAATTGGTTTTGAGAAGTTGAAGTGAGCATGACTAAATGGGAGATGACAGAACCCTCTAGGTAATGAAGAAGATCGTCTTCGCTTGTGTTATGTCACTGTCATGTTTCTTGTCAAACTCAGGAATAATAATCATTGTTGCTTAGGGAATGAGACATGATAACCCTGAGTGGATATTTACAAATATCTGTTTGGTCCAGATATTTTTACAGTGACTCTAATGTACAATGGCACAGAAAACAGGGTACCTTCTGCTTTTCTGTGAGTGCTAAGATATCAAGGTTCACTAAAGTTTCAAACTAAGAAAGCAAAAAGAAAGAGAACATATATCATACCTATTGCAACCACTTTTGCTGTGAAAATTGTATTTTTTTTTTAAGGAAAAGAAAATAAAAAGAATGATGATCTTTTTCTGTTTTGTTTTTTTTTTTTTTTAATTGTACCTCTTTTGGGGAAAATATGTCACCCTAACCACTCCACATTTAACTTTACTGTAGATCAGTCTTCCTTATCAAATGGACTGTAATTTTCTGAACCAACCTTACCACTTGAGGCTAATCCTTATGGGAAGAGGTGATTTTCCTGTTTATCTTAATTGTTGTGCTCCCTAAATTTCAATCCATACATTAACTTGACCTTAATTATGTGGCCTCATTGGTAAAATGAAGGTTATCCAGCCATGCTCCATGCATGATTAATAATTTTTCCTGTGTTCTTAGCAATCAAAAATCTGAACTATCATCCTAATCTTTAATCATTTTTTAAAAATGATTGCTGAGAATATTTGTAGTGTTTGTTAGTGTTTGTTTAGGTTCTTAAAAAAGAAACTTTATATGTGAGATACGTAGATGTAAATCTGTGTATTTCTGTGTGACTCTTTCTTTTCATAAGAAAATTATGTTTAATATTGTAAATGCTATAATTTAGTCTTGATAAGTTCCTCCTGCTTATTTTATTATTTGTTTTTCTCTAGTCAAACATGCATTACATACAGTAATAGATTCTTAAAAGTCTCCTAGCACTGTCTGGAGTTAGCAAACCTCCTGGTGTGTGAAGTAGAATAGAACCATCACTGAAAAAAAAAAAGAAAAAAAAAACACAAACTGAAAACAAACAAACAAAAAACTGCCCTTGTTTAATGTGTAGCCAAAATCCATGCTTCAGAAGGACGACTTACACAGCTCTTCTTGGACATAAAACTGATGTTCAGACAGATTGGGTTAATCTTGAAATTTGGGCCACCAAGTTAGAGCTTATAATCATCGTTTATTTGACTAAAAATAGAAGAAATTCTTCTGATTTGAGCTTCAGGTGACTGCTGACTTTAACTTATGCGAAACGGTAAGTTCCTGTGTTAGAAATTAATTCTCATGGCTGCAGAAGGTTGAGCAGTCTTGCAAGTAGGAGAGGACTTCATGCTCCAGGCATTTTTGTCCTGCTCAATGAAGTAGTTAGCCAGAGACTACAGTGCTTTGGGAAAATCTAGCACTGTTGTTATAATCAGCAACATTCACAGCTGATTTGTAGTAAAATGCAAGTCACTCTAGTCTGTGAATAAATATCTTTCTGACTGCACAGGATTATAATTGCTCTGCCTGCACTTTCTGTGGCACCTACTTATCTCAGCTGAAATAATTGATAAAAATATTTTTGTACTGATGTTGAACACTTCTAAATTATATAATGATTTTTATATTATTTCGCATTTACTCTGAAGAAAGTTCATGCTAAATTGAGTTTCACTGCTGTCAGTATCTTTATTAATCAGAATAGGAAGAGTGTGGTATGTTTCCCCTTTTTGCACAAGATCGATTTTTAAAGCAAGACTTCCTCTTTGTTTTTGTGGAATGATACAGAGAGTTATGGGCGAGGATATCAAGCAACTGACTTCAAACAGAAGACAAATTCACTAAAGTGAAAATGATTGTGATAGTTCTCTAATTTCCCCCACAGTGTATGTAAAACTGACTTTTAAAGTGTTTAGTGGATAATGGATCATGTAAGGTCAGTACTAGCCATAGCTGTTATGGCTATTATTTTCTCCTTTCATGGGAGGGTGCTCAGCAAAATGAGATTGTCACGCTCTTTTTTTTTTGAGAGGACGGCGACAGACAGTTAAAAGCCTCTTCATGTAAGGATGTTATTTCATAAAGACACCAGCACTGGATTATCCCCTTCACTTTAAACTTCTGCCAGCTTGTACAAAGAGATAAAACAAAATAGCCCCAATCCCAGGGGTGGAGAAGTGCTGGCCAGATCTGCCCATGTCCACAGCTTTCATTTTGATTAGTCACATGTGAGGAAAATTCACTTAGGCTGAGAGGTAAATTTAATACCAGTTATGCCCATGCTGTTCATATCACAACCATTTTCACATGATGCCACTTAATTCCCTAAGAAGCAGAAAGGTAAATCGGTGGCTGGCCAGCTAAGGTGTCATAATGCATTAGGACCAGGGCTCGCTGCAGGGGATAATGGTTCTGATTGCTGTTGACTCATGTCTCCACCAACTGCCTCATGTAAAATAAGTGACATTTAAAAGGCATCAAGATGTGAGAAGAGGTTAAAAAAATGAAGAAAAAAAAAAAAACAGAAGAGGAAAAAGCAGAGTACTAAACTTGCCACTTGAACATAAAGTCCCTTTTTCACCCTAAGTGGTATAAAAATGATAACTCGACATGCCATAGGTGACCTGCACTGTGCTTTGAACTTCCTGTCTTGTGTTTTTAGAGAAAATCTGTAAAATTGCTTCTGGGAACTGCTCCAACATGTTATCATTTATTTCCCATGTAATTTTTTTTTTACTTTTATTTTTTTTGCCCTTGGATATCAGTCTATTCATCTTTTAAAAAGCTTAAGGCTGAATCAAGTTAGGCAATGGTATACAACAAGAGGCAGCCTAGTCTCTGAAGGCCCATTTAAGTCTATTTTTATAAAGAGAATCAAATTCCAGTTTACAGTAAGCATATGCTTCAGTTGACATCTGTTTCTAAGACTTGGATGCTTTGTTTGCATAACAGGCACCAATAAATGGCCTTGTTTTAAGTCTGCTCACTCAGTTGTATTTGGGTTGTTCAGCTGGGGATTTGAGTTGCAGCTGATCCCCTACCGCTCATAGCAGATACGAAAGAGAAGAAAAAGAATCTGAGAAAACCAGTCTTATTTATTAATGCAGATTTCAACATTCTCAATGAACCACTTTCCTTTTGTTACATGACCACTAAATTCTTGTTTGCCCAAGCAGAGAAGTGTTTCAAAGTACCAAATTAAAGGTAATAAAAAAGGGTGGTGGTTTTTTTTTTTCCCTAAATGTTTTATTTAATAGCTCTTGTATCTTACTCAACTGACAAAGCCTGGTATTATGGAGAATGTGTAATGTTGGGAATTAAATGGATGATATGTGTAAGAAATGCATTTGTTTTGGCAACATATAATTACACAGTATAGTAGGTTTTTTTTTAATATTGTGTTTTCTTGAAATCACAGTGCTCTGCTAATGATGCAGTATAAAATATATTATAAATAAAGTTTAATGACATCTGCTTTTGTGGTCAAAATTTCTGGACTTCTCGAGGAAAAATATAAAAGTGTATATGTTGCTTTGCTAGCTTTCAGAATGTAAGCCCTTCTCAGTGAGAAGACACATTCTGTAACGATTATTTGATGTTTCTCTGATATGTATAATATATTGTAAATACAATTCTGCTAAACCTAGGAAATGCCTATAAAGAGGACAAAAATTTGTTAGTAGTATTACAGCTGTATAATTACTTTGCTTAATAATTACTGTATTTTTTTTTTTAAGCAATAATATCAGCACTGATTCCTTTTAGTATTTTGAACTTCTTCCCCTCTAAATTGTTGTAAAGTGTTCTCTAGTAGTTTACTGAATATGTAACATATTTCAAGTGGATTTACTTATCAACTTTTTTTCTAGTGGTACCAACAGCAGTAGTGTGAAATATATCTACTCCATTTACTCTTATCCATTGCACCTACTTTCTTTTTCCCTTTAATTTTTATATATGGTAAAAATTTCATTGAGGAGAGATTTTAGATGACAGGACTGTAATTTTAAACCCAATAGAAGAGGTGTAAGCAATTTGAGCTTAGCTGAAGCATAATCTTAGGTTGTCAAGAAGAAACCCATTCTCCCTATGCTAATCAATCAGTATATCAACCGACCAATCATCTCCTCAGCTTAGCATATATCCTAAGGTTTGATATATCTATTAACTGCCCATCATGCAGCTGGTCTCCGGTTGATGAGATTCCCCCTATCTTGGCATTTGGAGGCAGACAACTGAGCTATCACAGCCTCAGATAAATGCTAAAGTGGAGATTTCAATCCTGCTTCTGATAGCAAAGACAATCCAGGAATATAGAACATATTTTCAGAACAGAGCGCACAGAGAATTACATTTTCAACAGTGTGTTATAAGTGAAAATTGCATACATTTCATGATCTCTTCTTCACCCCCCCCCCCCACCACCTTCCTCCACAGGAACAGGCAATTCCCA
>VXAV01010235.1:78481-91583 GCA_013399715.1 Alectura lathami | reverse complement strand
TGAGCCCCAGGGCGCCCAGGCGTCCGTTGTGTCCAGCTCACCTCACAGCACCCGAAGGGCCTGCCGTCCGCGGGGCTCTGATGAGAGCCCTGCGTGAGAGCCTGCGGCTGCGGCACAGCTCCCACCCCGTAAACACGTGCCGTGGGCGTTCTGAGGGTGCTGGTTCAGATTAGCAGTTTTGTTTTGTTTTTGCCAAATTTCGCTTTGCTTTGAGAGAAGACTGAGGAAATAGATATTTAAAAAAACTTGAGCCAGGTCTCAACGTGGAAGTTTATCTTACAGTTAGTGTTCAGCACTGGCTGATGGGTAGAGCTGTTTAAAAACATTCCATGTGAGCATGTGAGAGAAAGAGGTGGTGTCTGATAGGAAATCATCCTTCAGTGTTCCTTTCACCCCGGTTAGGCATTCATATGCAGCCTCCTTGAAGAGTTCAGTCAAGCTGGAGTGAGAATGAAGAGTGCTGAGGTGATCTGTGGGAACACTGGAGTAGTGTTTTTCTTCTATACAGCATGCTAGCTTCTGTCTTTTATCTTACTGACTTGTCCCCCAGCAGCTCTCATAAACATGCATGGTTACTTGTACTGTTGTGAAAAAGTACAGTGTTCAAAACTCTCAGTGAGGTGTTTTCCAGAGACATTGATCAGTGGGTGGGCACAGCAAACAGAAAAATGGCAGGCTGGGGTCGTCACGGGGCAGCATGGTCCAGCAGGTGTGTGACAGCGCTGCGCTGCCGAGCCGAGCGCCCTTCTGGTGACCGGGCAGGTGGTACTGTCGCTGGTCTCTTGACAGAGGATCTTGCCAGATCTTACGGATGCACTTCAGCTCTAGCGAACAAAAGTGCCAGAGGGGTGTGCCTTCATTGTGTATGTACATACGATCTTGTTTTTCACTTAGAAACAAACGTGGCAAAGTGATTAAACCTCTGCAGTACCAGTCAACGGTGGCACCGGGCACAGTTGCAAGAGTGGAACCAAATATTAAATGGTTTGGTGAGTTCTCTCAACTTTCACACTCAGCACGCATACAATCTGTTGAGCTTTGTGTTTTTAGGGCATGCTTTTTTCAAAACTGTGGTTTCGGTGCTCTGTGGGACGGATGCTGGAAGTGAAGGTGAAGGACCCTCACCCCAGGCTGACGTATCGGCTCACGCTTTGGATGTTTGCTTTCCGTGCACTGCTGTGAAGTGTGGTTATTTTGCCTGCTGTAGTTATTTTATGGGATTTGCCCACGTGTGTGTACGTTGTAGCCTGTGAATGTTGTGTCCTAGGGATACTGGTAAAAGTCTCTTTCAGTGGCAGCAAGGAAAGGATTGGTTTACGTATGCCAGTCTTGGATTTGTCTCAAGTAAAATCTTCCAGTTCTTGTCACTAGTATTTTGGATTCCAGGTGAAGCATTAACGTGTTATTAAGGTACCCTGAGTCTCTGAAGCAGTTAAGATGGGAATGGTGTAGATGCAGTATTTCTTTTACCTGCAGGAAATACTCGTGTGATCAAGCAGTCATCCCTACAGAAATTTCAAGAAGAAATGGAAACTGTCATGAAAGATCCGTACAGAGTGGTCATGAAGCAAAGCAAGTTACCGATGTCCCTCTTCCATGACCGGATTAAACCTCATGTGAGTGCCAGTCAGCCGCGCTGGGTGGAGCAGGGTTGTGTGCGCAGAGGTGTCAAGAGGACTGCTTAGCAGTGGGAGATCTGCTGTCTTCGTAGAGGCATTGGAGGGGGAATTAGGGCAAATGACGTGGGTCAGCTGCTCCTGAGAACGTAGCGCTGTGGATGTTGAATGTGTTGTTTCCCGTAGCACCAGAAGTTCTTGCGCATGCAGCCTTCGTTTGAAGTAGAATCAGGTTTCAAGTGTATAAAGTTTTAGTTATTACCAGGCTTCTTTCATAACGTCTGAAATATTTTGGATTGTTGTTAGATATTTTTTTGTGTGGAAAGTTGCCAGGCTTGTGTCATAAAAATGCCTCCTAAATTAAGGAAAAAGTTACTGTAAACTAAAGTGTGCATTATAAAAACAAATGACTTCTTTCAGCTATGAATTGCATGCCGTTCCAGGAGAAGTTGGCATTCATTACAGGCTTTAAATTCTACAATTTTGACTGTAATTATCCCTGACAAAAATCTGTGGATTTGGTGAGATTTGTGCACTTGTTAGAAAAATGAGAAGTGATCAAAGATAGCAGCTAAATTTTCATCATTGTAGCCTTAATTACTTTTGACATCATTTATGCAGAAAGTACTGAAGCATAGTTCTTTGGCAAGTGCACTGTGTTTTGTTGCTTATTAAATACCCACTCTTATGCTTCTCAAAGATTAAGCTGGAGACCTCAAACATTGTTAGGAAAGTGCCTGTAACTCTTGTCACAGGTTGCAGAGTTGCAGTGAGCTGAGGTCTTGTACGCTGCGTGTCATGAGAGATGGGGAAAAAAACAGAGCTTGTGGTTTTTTGGGTTTTGTTTTTACCAGCTCATCTTTCCTTAGAACTCCAGAGTTCACATTCTTGACACAGAAACATTTGAAACAACATTTGGCCCCAAAGCACAGAGGAAAAGGCCAAATCTCTCTGCAAGTGATGTGCAGTCTCTGCTGGAGAATGCTGAAGCCTCATCAGGATGTTATGACCAGGGCAAGGACCGAGACCTGGTCACCGAAGACACTGGTGTAAGGTAAACGGAAAGGAGAAGTTGTTCTCTATTTACCTTTCTTGGAAGTCAGCTTTACTCTTCAAAAAAAAAAAAAAAGTGCATCTTGTACCTCCATCAGTGGTGTTACTGTCTGATGAGTAAGCAAAGAGAAATGAGCGGAGTTTGTCTTGAGAGAAAACTGCGCTGTAACCCTGTTACTGTGGTTGCTGATGTCTCTGGTAATCCACTTCCAGGGATGAAGCACAAGAGGAAATATTTAAGAAGGGACAGTCCAAACGAATCTGGGGCGAGCTCTACAAGGTAAGCAACGCTTACAGTTTGCAGCAGTTGTTTGTCTGTGCTTTGGCCTTTACAGAGTCCTGTGCTGCAGCACAGCATTGGAAGTCTTGTACAGCAATCATCAGAAAAGCTCTGAAAGCCTTTCATTGATCGATCTTGCCATGTTAGGGAAGCTTTGATGCAACTGAGCTTGCTGTAAAGTTTCTTAGAAAAAGTCTTTGTTCATGCAGAGACATCCTGTGTAATTCCCGTGCTTGTTTTCCTGTCAGCCTATCTGAGCTGACTGACATGAAACCATATCCCCTTTTCTGACATGAGGCTAGTGCTGATCCAGACCATCCAGAACAGCAAAAAAAAAATAGCCGTAGAAGTGAGTAGAGGTTCGTCTTCAAGTCTGTGCCTGCCTGACCTTGATTCTTGAGCTCTTGTCCCACTGAGACAAACATCCTTAAAATACATGATCCAAAGATCTCTGGCAGAGTGAAAGATTGCTGGGGCTTTACCACGAGTAAACCAGTCAGATGCCCGTAAGTTTCTTTAGACTCAGATCATCTGTCATGCTCATGGGATCTTGGGAGTGCTTTGACCTTCAGTTCCCCAGGAGTCACCTCAACTGCTGGAGGAACAGAGGCTGAGTTAGGTTTGTAAGAGCAGTTTTGTGCTCTCAATGCCTGTTGGATGTGAAACCGCTTTACTTCTGAATTTCTGAATGTAGCTTATAACTCTCTCATTTAGATCTAAAAGTGCTGGGAATGACAGCAAAACAGATTTCAGTAAGATGCTGCCAAAAATACAGGAAATACCTGTGAAACAAATTTCACTTGGCTTGAAGCAAGTCATGAAACGACAGCTCCTTGCTGTAGATGCTTAGTGGACTAACAGCGGGTTCCTGCTTTGGTTGTGTGTTTCATACTGATCCAGAAAACACTCTATATCCTGATCCTTCATGAAATGGTGGAATTGGAATGAATGGAGGACGCTGTTTTTGTCTGCTGAAGCAATTGACATTTCTGTTTGGGTGCAGTGTTTCCTTTCCCAAGTGCTGCAGATGTCCTCCTAGAAGCTAAGTGCATAAAGGCTGCTCAGCTGTCCAGCCTGAACCTGGAGGGGAGTAGGGACGAGGATCAATGGGTCTGAGTTTCTGTTACAGGGAAGGATAAATGGTTTTTAAATTAATGATGCAGTTTAGAAAATCAGTAATTTACATTTTGGAGGTGTATATGTCTAATGCTTTCCTTCTGTGTGATTATTATTTTTTTTTCCAGGTGATAGACTCATCGGATGTTGTTGTTCAAGTTCTTGATGCCAGAGATCCTATGGGTACTCGCTCCCCTCATGTGGAATCATACCTGAAAAAAGAGAAACACTGGAAACATCTCATTTTTGTCCTGAACAAATGTGATCTTGTTCCTACCTGGGCTACGGTAGGCACGGCCTTGCCTGTTGTCCCCTGGATGTTCTTTGTTCCTCTTGTAGCCTCTGCTCTGGTTCTGCTGCCAGTTCTGCTAGTCTCCAGTAATGTAACTGGGCAAAGAGAACGCTCTGCTTGTCTGCTATAAAAGTAACAATTACCACTTGCATCAGTCTGAGTTTGGCTCAGCTGAGCAGCAGTCACCAGCCCAAATTCTCGACTTCCTCTGTTGGCATTTAACTGTTCAGCTCATCTCTCCAGAGTTTGCTAAATGTTGGTGCATTTAAGATCTGTATTCACCACAGTTGGTCTGTTTTACGTGATTAAACTAATCAGCTTCAGCTAGCAGTGGAGGTGGTTTTGGCAAATTGCCTGCTTCTAAAACCAACACTCACTGCTTTTAGCTGCTGGGTTGCTGAAGTGCTTCAAAGGTTCTTACATGGCAATTTTCACAGACAGTTGCATACGTGACCCAAGTGAAGATGCCGTGTTCTTCTCAGAAGCAGATTGTTCCACCCCCTCTGCGGCACAGAACCCCTAACTGAGCAGTATTTTCCTCTTTAGAAGCGGTGGGTTGCTGTCCTTTCCCAGGAATATCCAACGCTTGCTTTCCATGCCAGCCTCACAAACCCTTTTGGGAAAGGTGCCTTCATACAGCTGTTACGGCAGTTTGGGAAGGTACAGAACAGTTCTGGGGCTTTGTATTTTTGGGGGTTGGGGGGGGTCTGTGGCCAGTGCGGGATCTTTTGGGGTGTTTTTCATGTGTGCGTGTCTGGGGTTCAGTACACTTTCCTGTGGCCATTCTGTCAATGAACAACAAACTTCATTCCATGGTGATCTAATGGAAAATACTCCTTCCCAATCCTGTCTTTTTTTTTAATGTGGTAGATTTGGAGCCCCCTTTGCTCTCCTATACAATGAGAACAGAAGCTGCTAAAACTGTTGAATAGTAATTCTGCTACTTCCTATGAGGTATTAAAATGATGTGTTTTTCCTAAACAGTTACACTCTGACAAGAAACAGATCAGTGTGGGGTTCATTGGTTACCCAAACGTTGGCAAAAGCTCAGTGATCAATACCCTGCGGTCTAAGAAGGTCTGCAATGTGGCTCCTATTGCAGGTGAAACTAAGGTAGGAAGAGATCCTTGTGCTATAAATTAGAAAAAATAAAAATAAAGTTATGTAACTGCTTTGCCAGAGGCATACGAAGTGCGGGTTATTGTGCAGAACCTCGGGGACAGCATTGGCTGATACAGGAGCAGCAAGGTGACAGGTGTCTTGGCTAGCCAGCAAGAATGCCAAGTCAAATTCTGTTTGGCATGTTAATAGCAACATTCTGAGATGTGTATTGGAACCCTGCAGCAGAACCAAGAGCTGAGGTAACACTCGCAACTGCTGATGTCTTTCAGGTATGGCAATACATCACCCTGATGAGGAGGATTTTTCTCATTGATTGCCCAGGTGTAGTGTATCCATCTGGGGACACAGAAACAGACATTGTGCTGAAGGGAGTGGTATGTATCTGCACTAAGTGCTGGAAAATCTCTTGCTGCATGTTGTCAATGTGACGAGCTCAAAGAAGCGAGTGCACACTTCCCAGAGGGCTGACACTCCTCCACTCATTTTCAGGTTCAAGTAGAAAAGATTAAAAGCCCTGAAGATCATATCAGTGCGGTGCTGGAAAGAGCCAAACCAGAGTACATCAGAAAGACGTACAAAATTGATTTCTGGAAAGATCCAGAAGACTTCCTTGAGAAGCTTGCTGCTAGGACTGGAAAACTGCTAAAGGTGGGCCAGCTTCCTGCATTGGCTGGTTGGAAGAGTGTGGCTCTGTTTCTGCGCTGAACATGGGAAATGTGTTTTAGTTGTAAAGAGGTAACTTACAGGTGGTATGCCCTGCAAACACAGCCAGAAACTGTTACTGGATTCTTTCAGGGTGGTGAGCCTGACGTGCAGACTGTCAGCAAGATGGTCCTCAATGACTGGCAGAGGGGCAGAATTCCCTTCTTTGTGAAGCCACCAAACGCAGAAGCAGGTCCCCAGGTGAGGATGTGATGCTCATGCCCTTTCTTGCGCAGTTTTCCATTTTTTCTATGATTCTTACTGGTGCTTTTCCTGGAGCACCGTGTAACTTGGGCAGTGCGTATCGCGGGCTTTGCCTGACGGGTGATTTGGGTGACGTCCAACCAAATTTGGTAAATACATCTTGAGGAGCAGGTAGTAATGATCTTCTACTGAGATGTCTGAACTGTTTTGCAATCATCCAGCTAGTAGAAGTGTCAGTAACTATCACATCATTAGTTGTGTCAGGCTTCATCCAAAGAGATGTTTGGGCAGGCTGGGGCTGACATACCCCTTCCACTCTTTCTCGTAGCCGCCCGCGTTGGAAGGAGCGACGGCATCAAGCCAGGATAATGACGAGAAGGAAATGCCTGAGTGGGCAGCATCCAGTGTGGAGCCAGCAGAAGAGAAGAGTAATGCAGACACTGAAATAAAGCAACTGATGGCACACGTTCGGCAAAACTTTGGGAGGATTAATGTGGCACCTCAATTCTCAGAAGAAGATCTGGTCCCTGTGGATGTGCCAGGATTTGATGAAATGGACAGTGATAGTCCTACAGAGGAGGAGGAGGAAGAGGAAAATGAGCAGCGTCAAGATCCAGTAGAGGAGGAACCACAGTTGGCTGCACAAGGTGCCAGGGAGAGCCCTAAGGCAGTTCTTAAGGCTCTGGAGGAGAAGATTGCAAAATGCAAAAAATTTCTGGATAAAGCCAAAGCCAAGAGGTTCTCAGCAATAAGGTATCTGAGTCTGTTTTGTGACTCAAGTATTTTCCTGGGCGAGGTGGGAAAGGGATGATATGTTCCTGTTGTATTACTTGTTGTCATGGCTTCTTTAGTTCAGCCATAAATATTTGAACTTTGGCTAAGCAGCAGTTTGTTTTCTAAGAAGTCCTATTTGCCATCATAACTAATTTTTTTTTTTTCTTTTGAAAAGTTGCCTCTTTAGCTATGGTTTAGAAACCTGTGGGTGTTCTGGGTAGCAATATTTCCTTGCATCTCTCCCGGATGCTGAGCTCTTTTTTGAGCACTGCCAAGGCTAATGTCCTGCCTGGATGTGGGTCTCCAGCGTTCACAAGTATCCTAGCTCATACAGCAGGCCCAGGGTTGGCAAAGCTCATCCACCAGGTTTGTGAGGATGAAGGTGCCATGGTGAAGTGTTATATTTTGTCCCTTTGTGCAATGCACAAGTCCAGTAACTCGAGACAAGATTACTGGAATGTTTCGCCCATGCAAAGGCTGCGGCTTTGCTGATGACAGGCTACTGGGACCTGTTGGAGGCTGACCACTTCGTAGAGACGGCAGCATTTCGTATTGTGACAGTCTGCTGTTGTCTGTTTTATCTTTTGTAGAATCCCTAAGCAGCTGAGTGAAAAAGTCTTTGCAAAATCCATGCAGAAGACTGAAGAACCCAAAGAAAATGAAGACAGAGGTAAAACAAAATCAGTAGTTCCTGATCTACATTTGCAAATGTAGTAAGCAAAAGAATAGAGGGAGTTAAGGGGAGAGTGTTCCTTAGTTCCTGCCTGCAAGTTCTCCTTCCCTAAAGCTGTTTGTTTAAGCCTGGGCAGAGCAAACCCCGCGGCTGTCTTTCTGCAGAGCTGTACAGTCTGTATTGTAAAGCATGTCCTTTGCTGCTGCCTGAAGGTAAAGCACAGACGAACGCTCTGCTCCCCGCAGAAGGGCGCTGCGGGCGGTTTGCAGTCTGGGCAACATCCGTTCCCCGTGCAGTACCACGCAGCAGGGGGTGGAAGCATTTCATGGCTCCATAAAAGCACGGAGCTACTTCAGGCCCTAGGTTTTACTGTGGTCGCTTTTGAGAGTCTGTGTCTTCAGTTTCCAAAGCTAGTTATTTAAAGGCAAAATAACGTGGGAGAACCTTATTCTGACAAGACAGTGTAAATCTAGAAAAGTTTCATAAAGCTGTAGGCAATCTGCTTACCATGAGTGGCTTTCATAGTCGTCGTGGGTGATTGTCCAGTAAGGGACATGCGTGGATTTTTGGTAGAAACTATGAAAACATCACAAAATGATTGCTTTGCTGAAGTAGATGGAACAGGGACTGCAGCCTGAAGTTCTGTGAACAGATGGGTGTTCTGGAAGGTGCTTCAGAATGTGATCTCTGCTGTCTGCAGGTGGCACAGAGAAGAAAAGAAAAAGGAACGTAGAAGAGGAAGATGATGATGACCATTTGAGCAAACAGCCCTGCAAGAAACTTACATCCAAAGAAGTAAGTGTGATCTCTTGTAGCGTAACAGATGAGCGGAGTAATAGAGCTGGCTTTTTGCTACATACGTTGCCCAGCATTGTTTAAGAGGTTTGAGACCTGACATCAGTAGCAAGTGAGGGAGCCCAGGGCCTGTAGGGGAGCTGTGAAGACAGGGCGCCCTGTCCGTGGCATGCCAGTAGTACGTTCCGTGGACCCATGAGAGGGACCGGCAGGAAACAATGACAGTGCTGAAAGGGAGAATCCTCTGCAGAGGACTGTTCTGCTTCAGTGTTAGCTGCCTGCTGGTGTAACAGAGCAGGGATCTAAGTGCTGGAGACTTTGGATCGGGATGGGCAACAGTCAGTGGCTGTTCTATTCTGTCTTCAGAGAGAGCTGCTACTGCTGCTTCCTGTCCACGTTAGCCGAGTCTGAGCAGTTCTCCTAGTGTAACTGAAACAGGCTGTCTCATGTTTGCAGGACCTTGAAAGTGATTTGTAAGCGAATCTTGTACAGCAGTGTCTTTTTGGGGCGCTGCTATGTGTGGACTGTTAGGACTGTCAAAGGGGAGTGGAAGACTGAATCCTGCTCACGCGTGGGTCACATCTGTTAAAGCTCTCAAACGGGACTGCACATCAGTTTTCTTCTGTTTCTTTACCACCCTTGTAAAGATCAAACCGTATCCTCCTGTGGGACCTTTTAAGAGCACGAGTGGGTGGGTTCCATCTAGATGTACGTACATTCATCAGTAGTGTTGTGGATGAAGTTACTTATTTCACGTATGGTATGTGGAATGGAAAGTGAGCACCGTTTGAAAGAACGCAAACAAATTGGGGCAGCAGACGCTGTGGGATGCTGATCTGTTGTGTGTGTATTTACAGAGGAGACGAGCCGAGAGGCAGCAGCGCTCCAAGAAAGTTGGAGTCCGGTATTATGAAACTCACAACGTGAAAAACAAGAATAAGAACAAGAAAAAGAGTGGCTCCGAGGCACAAAGATCAAAGCACACAAAATATAAACATAAGCAATAACTGCTTATTCTATTAAATTTTACATAAAACAGCTCTAGTATGCGGTGGCTTTTTTTAATATGAAACTTGCAGTTCCCAGTCAAAGCCAAGTTTGACTCGTCTGTCTTGTTCCCAGGAGTAACATCTCATTCTTTGTCTGCATCGTCTGAAAGTTCTTTATGCAACTGGAGATCGTGGTATTCTGGCCTTAGATGGTGATGTGGAAACCTGCATTTGCAAAAACACATCCTGAAGTGTTTGTCAGGTTTTGTTTTTCTGGAAGCTAGCTCTGCGGAGGTGCTCAGCTGCCTGCAGGGGGTCGTTTCCCCTGTGGCTGTTTGCTGTCTGTAACTAGCTAGGTGTGCACGTACCTCAGCTGGAGTTCTCGTGTGCTGTCACTGAGAAGTGGTGCTTGGAGTGGTGTCACACCTCTCTGGTTCGTTAGAAGTCAGCACACAGCTTTGGTATTGCCCATCCCAGGTTACTCCTTTGGCTCTGGAAAAGGATTCTGATGTATACTGCACGCCAACTTGCACGTACTCAGGAGATACCCTCTAAATGCCTTCTGCCCAAGAACTGGTTAAAATTCCATTCTAGATAGTGAATGTGACACACAGTGATTGTAGACACGTCATAAATGTTCTGAATCTTCTACAGCGTTTTCAAAGTAATCATTCTAGAGATGCCTGAATGTAAAAGCATTTATTAGTTGATTGCTTTGAAGGTCACCTAGCACATTACCAACAGGCAAGTGCCAGACATGCTCGCTGTTCAAGGAGGTGAATGCTGAGATGGCACTGAAAGAAGGCACAGTAATTAGTGAAGCATTTGAATTTCAACTCTTCAAGAGAAAAAGGAAGGAATAATACGATTACACTGCCTTCAGTTACCAGTAAGTGAAAATTCAGTATTGTCTGGTGGAGATCTTTGTCACTAACTGCAAACTTCTTGCTCTGACAGCTCTTTGAGCACTGCCTGGAGGGCAACAAGAGTCTACTTGTTTGGTGCAATGATGCTTTCAAGTTGAGCCTGAAAAACAAGTGAGAGTAAATCAAGTTAGATTTAATTTAAAAAATAAACCCCTGTTGCTGAAAAGTGATAAATGGTTAGATACTCAAAGATGGGAGCTGAGGGGCAGTGCAGTACTTGAAGAGAAACAGGACAGGGGCTTTTCCCTAGCTGTTCCATTCCTCACTACATGTTTTATAAATTAGCTTTTCATTCTTGGCATGCACACTTGTTGCTTTCTGAGAAGAAAAGAGCTGGCCTTGGTTCCATACAATGAAAGACTCATTTCATAATGTAAAGCATTGAAGAGGAAATTAAATCAAAGCTGTTGAAACAGTGGTCTGAATTCTCTGATTTCAGCCTGGACATGTTAGCTAAATTAAATATTTGGCTCTCCAGGGTTTGGAACACAAACTGACTCTGGGACAAAAGTAGCTGGGAACAGCAAGTTTTTCAGTTACTGAGACAACTTGACGCCCAGTTAAGAGATTGATCTTGAGCTTAAGGAGCGTGTTGTGTACGGAGCTTCCAGGACTCAGACTGTTTTTTTCCTAGAGCTGCCATGAAAATAAACTACAGCAGTGGTATATGCACAGCTGTGAAAATACTTGTACTTCAAGGAAGAAACATGGGTCCAGCAGCAACACAGACTTGCTCTTAACAGTTACTGTACTTTGTGCCCTAAAACACTTCAAGATGCCTGAGGATGTTAATGGCGTAGAAAGGAAAAACTGTAGAGATCAGGAAGGCAGCTTGGTGGGAAGGAAGTGTTTTAGCTCTAGCCAGAAGCGTTTATGATGTTTATGATAACATTTTTTTCTTAAGTCAATTTTTTTCCTTCCAAAAGCAATGTAATTTACAGAAGCTCTGTTTTCATTGAAGTAGCATGCACAAAATTAGTCCTGTCAGACGCAAAACAACTTCAGTAATTCAGTCAAGATCACCACAGGACAAATTGCTTCAGCATTTTCCATGAGAGTATGTTAGCAAGCGACAAGTGAATAGGCAGCGTGCCGAGGTTTGCCATCGCTTCAGAGCTGCGTTTCCTGACTGACCTTCAGCTGCTGGTTTGTTCGCTTCAGGAGCTGGACCTCCTCGCCATGTTTCTTCTCCTCTGCCTGCTGCCTTTCAAGTTCACGGTTCTCAATGGCTTTGCATTTGGCTTTCTGTTCGCTCACTTGTCGTTCCAGCTCCTGTTTCTCCTCTTCGAGCTCTGCAATCTTGGGAAACAGTACAGATCTCTCAAGCTTTGCTGACAATCAGTTTTCAGTTATGATGGGACAACACTATGCAGTACAGTCTGTGCTACAGGTATGGTAACAGATCCTTCATGAAATGCAGTTCAGCCTTAGGGAAACAGTAAGGCAGGTATTTGAGGCACTCTACTGCCATCCAGTGGAAGTAGAAATAATTGATTTTGATATAAAGCTGTAAAATTTATGCTGTATCACATGCAGAAAGCTTCATTATGGCCTTGACAGACCAACTTACTCTTTTTTCCATGTCAGATTTGCCTTGCTCAGCTTGTAGCGCCTTCCGCATGCCGAAGGCGACGCTGCTCTCATACAGGGTCTGGTAGGCAGCGATGGTCATCTGGATCTCGTCCCTGACCCGCAGCAGCAGCAGTCCTCGCTCTGCGCAGCCGATCGTCGTTTGGCGGATCAGTTCATCTGGAAGGAAGGGGGGCAGCGGTGGAGAGGAGCTGCTGTACGTTCACCTGGGAGTGCTGGGTATGCACAGGGGCCAGAGCTTGTTGTCTTTCACACGTTCCCTGGGCCACCCGGGCAGCAGTGATTTACTGGGGGTGTTACATTACAGCTGCAGCACCAGGGGCTATCAGATAAAACCACAGACACAAAGTTAGGTGATGGTACAGAGCCTGAGGTGCCAACAGTGCTGCTGGCCCTCTACAGGCATAACAGCAGAGCCCTTAAAGCTTGTAAGAGAGCTTCTGTGCAGCTCTCAGAGGATGCAAGGGCTTCCAGAAGAATTCTGCTTAAATAAATGGCAGTGTTCTGCATTTGGAATACCAGTGCCATGCCGTCAGCGTAGGAGTGTTTAAGTTAACCAGTAGGGTTACGTAGAACTGACACAATTTTACATATATGTAAAATTGCCACTAGAAAATATTATTTTTAAGCCGCTTTGTGCGTGTCAGCCCTGCGCCGCGGAGTTCAACCCTCCTGAACCGCGGAGCCCAGCTGTGACCCAGGGCGGCCGGCACTGACCGAAGCACTGCGAGTAGAGCTCCCTGCGCACCGGGCAGATGCCGGTCTCCCGCGCCTGTCGCTGCCGCAGCTTGAGATCCAGCTGCTCCTGCAGCTGCACGACGTCCAGGCGGGTGCTGGGCGCGCTGGACACCTCCTGCACCCACAGCCTGTCGGCCTCGTTCCACGACCTGCCCCGAAAAGCAGCGGGCGTCGGCGGGGCCGCCCCGAGGCGCGGCCAGGCCGGCTCGGCAGCCCCCCCGCCCCTCTCACC
>VXAV01010235.1:49708-73178 GCA_013399715.1 Alectura lathami | reverse complement strand
CCGCCCGCCCGCCCGCCGCGCCCCGCCGGGCCCCCGCGACGCTGGCTCTTTCTGTTGCAGGAACTCCAACAGCAAAAACGACCGGAGGAACCGCAAGTTCAAGGAGGCCGAGCGGCTCTTCAGCAAGTCCTCGGTCACCTCGGCGGCGGTGAGTGCTGGGTCCCCGCACCGCCCCGGGGGCCGCGTTGCTCTTTAAGCTCCCGCACCTGCCTCGCCTCCCCCGTGCCGTGCGCCTCATCCCACGTCGACGCAGTCTCTTTCAGAAGCCCCTTTCCTAGTGCTGGGGGAGGTGGAAGGTGACGGCAGCCCAGAGCGTCCTGCGCCGTGCACTTGTCGTTGCCGCTCTTGTCTTGCTTTTTGCTCCTAACTCTTTTCTGCTGTGCCATGCTGGCGCGCGGTTGCAAGTTCTTCAAAGCAAAGCAAGGCACCATCTTTCTGTGGTTTTTGAACGTTTGTAACGTGGTGCAGGAACCACTGCTGTCACTAACGTCCCTTTCGATTTTCTAGGCCGTCAGTGCGTTAGCTGGAGTTCAGGACCAGCTCATTGAGAAGCGTAAGTCGCCTCCTCGTTTCTCTCTGAATTGGCAGAACTGGAAAGAACTCAGCCCCACAGTTCAGTTCTGTCCTCAGTTCTCTGGATCCCCGCTGTGCTGTCTGGACACGGAGGCCAGACCCGAGGCAGCACGGTTCCGTTGGTGTTTCTGTGCCTTTCGGTCAGTGGCAGGTGGCTGTGGGAGGAGACGGGTGCTCCGCTGCTGGAAGCTGCGGTCTGGTGCGAGCCCTCGGTGCTCAGACCTCTCCTCCCGAGTTCGCCTTGCTGTCACCGTAACGCTGAGCGCGCTGCGTGCTGATCAGGCAGCAGCGCTGCATTTCCAGTGCTTGGTACCAGAAACCTCAGCTTTCCTAGGTGTTTCCCTAGTGCTTTGCTGGAGCAGCCTGGGATGTGAGTGCCGGGAGGTGACCGCTGGGCTCTTCTGGTTTTTGTCCCGTCCTAGGGGAGCCAGGCAGCGGGACGGAAAGTGACACGTCGCCAGACTTCCACAATCAGGAGAACGAGCCCAGCCAGGAGGACGCCGAAGAGCTGGATGGATCTGTGCAGGGGGTGAAACCCCAAAAAGCTGCTTCCTCTACTTCTGGGAGCCACCACAGCAGCCACAAAAAACGGAAGAACAAAAATCGACACAGGTTAGTGGTACCAGCGGCTGCTGGGGGTGCCTTGAGCGTGGTGAGCTGCTGTTGGACAGACTGAGCCGAAGGAGCCGTAACGGGGGGGGGGCAGTGAGCAGCTCAGGCCATTTGTTGCGGTAACATCTCTTGCTCTTAAGTTGTGTGCACCCTGCAGCATCCATCAGGTCCCCCAGCGCTCACTGCATCGAGGAGGGGAGGGCATGCAGAAGCAGTGCAGCAAGCAGGGACCTAGCTGCGGCTCTGGGGCAGCTGTGCTTTTGGCCAGGCCTTGTCGATTCTGTTCTCCTTCAAGGAGAATAAAGCTGGCTTCCCTCCAGCAGAGGAAGATTGCAGTCCTGGCCTCCCCTGCTTGTTTCTTGGTTTCTGCGGAACCTAGGGAGACAGGAATGTCAGTGCTTCCTTGGAGAAGGAGATGAAAAAGCCGGCTGGAACATCTTGGGGCTGTGGGCGCTCTCAGTACCTTCACTGTAATTTCCACCCCAAACCTTTTCTGTTGCCATGTCCCAGGGCCTTTTCGTTATGGCATGTAGGAGTTGCTTCTTCACACAAACCTCAGAGTTTTTGTTGTTAACTCCTGAATGCCTTATGACTGAATTCAGGTGACCCTTAAGGTGCAGCGTGGTGGGTCCATGGCTCAGCCGTGGGGAATCATCCAAGTGCAGCGCTGCTTCCCCGCTGCGTCCCTGCCTCGCCCCCTGGGCACAGCTGGCCCAAGGACTCCGGGAGTGCCACAGTGCACGGTGGGCTCCTGCCCTCAGCAGGGGCAAAGTCTGTGGAAGTCCACGCTTTGGGAAATCAGGGACAGAGACCCGCTGCAGAACGACACTTCTTTGGAAGTGACTGCTGAAACGGATCCTTAAAGATTATGAGAAGTGAAGGAGCTTTATAAAATTACGTGTTGCTACCTGTGAGCTCGTTGGCTTTGCGTGTGGACGGATTTTCCTCTCTGAGGGACCCTCCCGCACAGCTGCAAGAGAAGTGTGTTGAAGGAAGGTGGTACAGGTTCACAGGGGTCGAAGGTGGGTTTGGGAGATCAGGAGGCAGGTGCAGTGCTCGAGAACTGTTCTGCTCCTTTTCCTGTGTGGCAGGATTTGGGTCACTAGCAGGTCTTGAATTCCTAGGCCAGGATTTTCTTCCTACAGCAGCCTTAAGCAGGCAGACATCCCAATGTACTGGATGTGCTGCTGGGTTCCTCAGGAGCTGCGAACCAAACGCAGTTCAGAAGTCTTTTTTTTTTTTTTTTTGCCTGTGGATATGTGGGAAGAAGGCCAGGAGTGACGGAAACCACCTCTGTAAACCAGTTCAGAGCCGCTCCGTACAGCGTGGGAGCGCTGCCACTTCAGACCAGTGCTGAAATGCTCTGGCCCCGACGCGGGCAGCAAAGCGATCCGCCGCGGGCACGGCGGGTCCCCGTGCAGATCCCTCCAATAATGTGCATTCTTTTGCTCCGTTGCATAACCCAAACTTTAGCGACAAGAGTTAGGAAGAAACTGCCCTACTGAAAGGTTGTGTTGCTTTGGGGTTTCTCCTCCATTCCTTCCACTGAAGCAGCTGGTGCTGGCCGCTGTCGGAGACAGGATGTTGGACATGAGGAGCCCTGGCCTGATCTGGTATGGCAATTCTTATCATCCTAAGAGATAATCTGGGTTACAGAAAGGTTTTTGCGACTAGTGATCGGCTGTTCTGTGATGCTTAGCATGGCCAGGTGATGAAGATAATTGAATTTATCTGTAACACAAACTCTGGTAAAGTTGCGATTGCTGTTAATGACTGTTCCCTGAATTTCAGCAGGAGACACCAAACGATTTTCCAGTACATCTAGGTTGAAACAAAACAAAAACCAGGGCCAGCCTTTTTTTATGACGGATCTGTTTCAGAAGCTTTTTCAGTTGCCAGCATACACTCGAGTTCTGCTCCCCTGTTCCTGAAGAGCTGGGAGTGCTGGGGACGCCCCGACTCCACGTGCACCGGCTCCCTTCTCTCCCTTCTCTGCTGCCGAGAGCAGCGTGGGGAGCGGGGCTCAGGCTGGGCAGAACTCGCGGTGTGAGCAGGCAGCTCCGATCCTAGCGGTCAGGACGTTTCCATCTGGTGCCCTGCGCTACTGACAACACCCTCCGTCCCCTCAGACCAAAGCAGGCCAAGATAGCCCTTTGTGTGTTCGGCAGTTGCCATGGCCAAAATGCGTTTCGGGAGAAGTCAGTGCTGCTTCCTCGTGGAAGTTCGGCGCGGGGAAGCTGCTCAGTGACAGAGGGCGGCCAGCCCTTGCTGCTGGCTCCGGGGCAGAGCTGTTGGCAGAGTCGGCGCTGTGCCGCCAGCGATGCTGGGCGAGGGTGGCCCAGCTGGCCGGGGCTTCGGCCCCGTCGCTGCGTCACCTTTGGAGCTCTCCGAAGGAAGCGAGCGTAAGGGGCCGCGTGGACGCGTGTGGTTTTGGGAGCACTGAGCGCGCAGCTGCCCGCCCGGCTGTGCTCGCCTCCACCTCTGCTTTGCTTTGCTCAATGACCTAGGCAGGGGCACTGCTTGCTCGCCGCCCAGCTGTTTGTTTTTGCGAGCACATCAGTTCTTTTCTCTGCCCGAGAGCTGCTGTGCCCTCCTGAGGACGCGAGAGCTCCCTTCTCCAGCACGCGGTGCTCCCTCGTAAAGCCGCCCTGCTCTGCTCTAACACCTCTTTTTCCCAGAAATCCAGCTGGGGAGGGGGACTCTGGATGGCCAGATCTGGAGTGCGTTTTGTGCCCAGTTCTGGCTGCGATATCCTAAGAACTTTATGGCATTTGAACACTGGCTTTTATTTTTATTTTTTTGTTTATTTATTTTTAGTATTCTCGCTAGGGTGGCTAATCAACTAATTTATTTAATTCATTAGTATATTAATTTCTATTGCTTTCTTCCTTTCAAATGCTGCCCCTCAGCCCGTCTGGCATGTTTGATTATGACTTTGAGTAAGTTTGACTTGAATTAGTACTTGTGCTGTGTTGTTAGTGTGTAGACACCAATGTGCCTTTTGAGACCTTTCTAACCCATAGTTTATCTGTTTAATTGTAGGTATGTATATTAGGTTAGGCTGAGAAGTTTTTTTTAAAAACAGAAAAGCGTGATGGAGGTAACATTTTATTTAATAACTTCAGCAAAATTAATTAACTTCACTCTCCTTTACCTCTCTACTTCATTTTTAAATAGACATACTTTTTAACTTAAAATGTAGCTTAAAACCTGATTCTTCTGGCTTTGCTTCCTAAGGAGATCAGTGTAGACTTGGTTATTTCCTTCTGGAAAAGCGTACTGAACTCAGTACCTTTGACTCCTGTAATCCCTGTCACCTGAAACTCCCATCTCCGCTCCAAGTAAACTGCCATTGCCCCTGTGTCGGAATAATTACCTGTGGCATAGTTCCACTAACCAGTAACATAGAGCATGCATGTTTAACCTTCCTCCTCTTTGCTGCGTAACTTCCCTGTGATTTTTGCTGTGAACCTTTATTAACTCTTTTTTGAACGGAACGGAATGTGCATTTTGGCAAAGAATACAGAATCCACTCTCCCTCTCTTTGCTGCTCTCTTGCCCCGTAATGTTGGGACAGTGATTTGGCTCAGCCCAACTGGGAATGTGGATTGAATTAACCAAATAGTCTTTGTTGTAGCCTGTGCCATATGCAGTAGCTGGTTCTTTGGGGTCGCTGTGTGTTTGTTTATTGAAATGGACGTTTCTCTTATCTTTCCAACCACAGGATTGATCTCAAGTTAAACAAAAAGCCAAGAGCCGTAAGTATCCGTGCTCTGTCCTTGTTTTCATTGCTCACCCACAGACTGGAGTGGCTGACTGATCTTAAAAAGCCTCCTTCTGCCGTAATTTTAGACGTTTTCATGGTTGAGGAATACCCTGGTGTGAAGTGTAAGCGTTGCCTTGTGGATGTAACAGTACACCCAGGTGGGCTTGTCATGGAGCTGGGTCACCGTTAAGCCGTGTGCACTTGCTGTGAAAGAAAAAGCTATTCTGGTCCTTCAGTCTTGTCATGGAGTGCAAGGTTAAAAGCACCTGGTTTTGGTTGATGTGTTCGTGAGCTAAGGTTTGAAGGCTCCTTTTTTTAAATACTCCGCTACAAGCAAAAAAATCTGTTCTGTTTTGCCTTCAACTAACGGTGTGTAGAAATGAGAGAGGACTAAGAATCGCAGCTCTGCAAGCGGGGTGGGACGCAGGGAGGTGTTAATGGGCCTGCCTTCTCCTTCCTCTGCAGGACTACTAGACTCATCAGTGCTGAGGATTCTGGGGTTTAGGTCTGCGTGAATCCCCACCGAGATAAACGCGGGGCGACCGAACGAGCGCGACGGCAGCTCCCTGGCCAAGCGCACACAGAAGGGAGCGGCTCGCTCTAAAGGACTCAGGTGGGGGAGGAAGCCCCGGACATCGCTCTGCGTCACTTGTAAATCACCTGCGCTGCAGGAGGCAGAGCCGTGGCAGTGGTACTCCTGAACTCCTGGCTGCTCTGCGCTTCCCGCGCAGCCGGGAGCCTCCTGCAGCCCGGCTGCTGCCGCCCCCCACCTGCGCCGCCGTGGAGAGGCGTTTCCTCTTCTGCTGGAGCTGGGGAATGATTCAGCATGTCCCATCCGTGGCGTAAGACTTAGATTTCTTTTGTTACTGATACTTAGCTTCGTGGGTTTGTTTTTGTTTATAGTTTGCTTTTTTAAACCAAAGTGTATGGTTAATAAATTGCCTTTTGGTTTGTTTGTTTTAATCCTTGTAGAGAGGAAGGGTCTTCATTTTGTGGAACAGTTCAGTTTGATTCTTACTCAAGCAGAGAACAAGGTGGCTGCCCATTTCCTCTAACTTCTGTTTTAAACACCATCCCCTGAAGTTACTCAGTGCTTTTAGATGCAGGGAATGCTGGAGCTCAGGCCATCTTGCTCTTTGCTACCTTTGACGTTGGGCAGATTCTCTTTTTAATACAAACTTCTGTCATTTGTACATAAACAATAAAAGCTAAGTTTGTCTCTCTTCTCATGTTTTGCTCAGTCAGAATTTTGACTCCCAGTGCTTTTTATTCTCCACTGGCTTTGTGAGGGCTTTGATGGAATTCTTCCAGTTTGGCATAGCTGTTTTTTGTCTCGTGCCCCTTCGGAGGCATCCTCTGTGCCGGTTTTCCTGGGGCAGCCGTAACACCGAGTGCTTGAAAGCACTGCCAGGTGCTGATCTCCAGCCGTGTTCCACTAATCCTGCTTCAGGGCAGGACTTGGACGGGAGTCGGCTCCTGCTGATGCTGGCCGAATGCCCGCAGGTAGGGGATGAGCTCTGGGTTGCCCGGGAAGAGCCCACAGGGGGCTGTGTTCGGTGCTTCCCGCGGCAGCGCAGGCAAGATGCCACTGTTGAAAGGAGCTGTGCTGTTCTCAGGGTGGTGTATTGCTGGTTACCTGTGCTGCAATGCTTTTGTTTGCTTAAACATTTCTGGGTGGGGGGGACCATGTGAAAGCTGTATCGCCTGCCTACAGCCCCCGTGGACTTGCATGGGCACCTGTTACAGCTGAGCGTTAGTTCTGCTTGGCCACTCCTGCTTTTCAGGTCTCCTGTGCTGCAGCTCCTTGCCGTTAGCAGCAGAGACCCGACTCCCCCGTGCGGCCACCCGGTCCGTGCGGCACCCGAGGGTGAAGACGAATGCACAGGAGCAAAGTTCTCCCCTGCTCTGCTTTCTGCTTCGGGGATGGAGGCAGCTCCGTGCTTGTTCCCGGCGGGAGCCGGCTTAGCCCACACCAGAGCGAGTGGCTGCTTATCTGCGGGGAGGTGCTGGGGCGGAATGGCTTAACGGGGGAGAGCAAAGCTGCCCTACTTTTTGTGCTTTAAGTTACTGCCCTTAAGAGGTAAAATACAGGGGAACAGAAGATGTAGGACTATGCCATTTCCTACAAAGCCTGGCTTTGCTGTCGTTCTGGAAAAAAGGAGACTTAGCTGATGGTTTCTGACAACTTGACCTTGGTACAAAAGCAGCTCCTCTCACACTGGTGCTGCTTCTAAGAGGGCCTGAACTCAGGAGGGTCCTTGCTGCACCTCTGACCCCAAGGAAAGCTGTTGTACCTTTTGGCCAGAACATTTCCCTGCAGAGAAACAGCAAAAGGGCTCCTGTAGCTTGGAGACCTACATGTGCAGGGGATTTTACAGCAAGGTGTCAATCAGCTCTGCTTTCCCTGGGATACGTGTTGGGGGTGCAGCAGGGCCAAGGGGCAAACGCAACCTTCCCAGCCTCCCTGCAGTCTGTCCCTGAGGGAAGGGGACAGCCTGTTCTGGGAGCTGGCCCCCTGACCGGGGCAGAGGGCAGGCACTTTGTTCACCGCTGAAGGGAGCAGCCCTTGGGCTACAGCAAGAACCTGAGATTTAAAGGCTGCGGTGTCTGGTGGGGTCTGCTCCAGCAGAGGGAGCAGATCTGCTTGTCCCGGAGCAAGAAGGACACCAGGTGACAGCTCTGCAGCACCAGCTTCGTGGTGGTGGTGCCGCTGGAAGGAGCACCATCACCTATGGAGCAGCGTGAGACACAGCCTGCAGTCTGACTCTGGCAGTTGTGCCTAAAGCTTCCATTTTAGTTCCTAAGATCTTAATTTTTCTTCCTAAACAGCTGGGGGACTGAAGAGTCCCAGGACAGCTGGTGACTGGCCTTGCAACTGGAGTCAGAGAGCTGTGCGGGCTTTTACCTGAAGGCTAATGAAAGCTGAACGGCGTCATTCGAGTAAATCTCAAGTCCTTCGCTTGCAGGCGATGCATCCAGAGCAGAGCAAACGAGGGTGGCCGAGCAGCAGCTGTCCTTCTGGTGTCTGAAGGCAGAGCGGGAGCAATGCTAATCCCCTGCACAGCCTCATCACCAAGAGGATTAGGCGGGCATTTACCGATCCCGGCTGGACAGAGGGGCAGGGGGAGCAGCAGCTTTCACAGCCACAGGACACAGCTGAGCTCTGCCCATGCTGCCAGGTAAGCGGGCACAGAGCAGCCCCCAGCTGCTCGTCCTTTGGCCAGATGTCCCACGGCTCCTGGGGCCCGCAGCATGTCACCGCTCCGCAGGGTGCCATGGGGAAGCGGCAGAGCCCAGCGGTGCCGTGGTGGAGGCGGCTCCTGCGTGCCGGGTGCTGGCAGCTCCTGTCGCTCTCCAGGACGGCGCTGTGGGTGCTGCAGTGGCTCTGGAGGCTGGCGTGGGTCAGTACCATGGGGCTCTTTCCCTAAGGGATGGCACGCGCGTGTGAGCTCCAGATGTGATGTGGGTGGTCCAGCACTGCTGGGGGAGCTCAGCAGTGAGGGGTCCTTGCTCCATCCAGCAACACTGCTGTGGGACTGGGTCCTCGGGCAGGAAGCGTTGGGTCTCAGCGCTGTATGGTTTTGGAGATCCCTGGGGACATGGCGACTTTGCTCCCTGCTCCAGGCTCTGCCTCACCCGAGGTGGGTTTGAACACGCTGTGCTCTCCCTCCAGTACCTGCTGATCTGCTACAAGAGCTGCTGGGACATTGCCTTCCAGTTCACCGAGGAGGTAACTCCCCAAGCGTACCTTGGAGCTCTCCCAGGGGCTGCAGCAAGCTTTAACACCAGGGAGTCCTGGTGACACAGTCTATTGGGTGGCACTGCGGTGGCAGAAGGGCTGTAGGTCCCCAGGGGCACACAGCACGATGGGGCTCTGCACTTGGGGCACTGTGCTGGGCCGCCCATGGGTGGGTCAACCCGTGCTGCCCTTCAGCTCAGCTCGGCACTGCTACTTGGGCTGGAAAGCGGCTGCGAGAGGAGTGAGGAGGAGGACGGGGCTGCTGCGGCCGTGCTGGAGCCTGGGCAGGCAGGTGGGTCCCCAGTGCCAGGGCAAGCAGGTGGGGCCCTGGTGCCAGCTCAGCCACCGTGGGCACTGGTGGAGCAGAGCTGTGGTGCCAGGGCAGCCGTGGAGCTGCAGCAGCTGCGTGACGCCAGCGAGGCCGTGCTGGGGAGGCTGCAGGCGCTGGAGGCCGATGTCCACTTCCTCTGCACCGAGCTGGGTGCGGAGAAGCTGCTGTGGAGCAGCCGGTTCCTGGAGCTGTTGCGGGAGCAGCAAGGCCTGCGCCAGCAGGTGAGTGCCCCTGCAGGGTCCCTTGCCCCCCCCCCCGCCCCAGCCACTCACGCTCCGTCCCAGTTGCTGCACAGGGACGGCAGGGAAGAAGAGCTGCCAGAAGAAGCTGAGGAGCCAAGTGGGAGTGAGGGAGAGGGCCCAGCAGGTACAGGCTGGGGGCTTGGGGTCATGGGAGGGTGACAGGGAGCCCCCAGCCATACTCAGCATCCACGCACTGATTCCAGCCCATGAAGGACTCCAGCGGACGGCCCAGCCCTGACAGCCTGCCCCGTGGCCAGGCAGCTTCTTGAAGCTGGCAGTTCAGTGCCAGGCAGGAGCTGTAAGTGCCGATGCGTGCTGGGGACCACGGGTTTGCTCAGCAACAGTCACCCTGCCCAGGCCCTGCAGCAGAGCCAGGGCAGAGCGGACCCCTCGCGTTCCCATGTCCCTGTGTGCGCCCGTCTCGTCAGCCCCCATCCCACAGCACTTGTGGGCCTGCCCTGCCCATTTAGCAGAGCTGCAGCCACTTCCCAGAAACACGTAACTGCTGGGAGGCAGCTCCCCATGCACAGCGTTGGGCTGCTGCCTTGGGGACAAGGTCCTGGCCACATTCTGTGCTCCTGCTGTGCCCACTGCAGCCGATGCTGTGCTGGAAAATGGTGCTACAAGCTGTCCTGGCAGCAGGTGGGCTCCCAGCAGGGAAATCTGGGAGCCCAGCACCTCCCTGGGCCAGGCACTGCCCCAGGGCAGGTCACTGCCATCCCTGCAGCCAGAGCCACCCGCTGACTGCCTGCAGCATGGGCAGTGCCCTCAGGAGCCCAGCCAGAAGCATCTGCCTCATCTGTTGCAACGCGTCGGGAGCGTCCCGGAACAAGGCCTGTGGTCACCGCAAGTTCCCACCATCACCTTTCACAAGCTGGAGGAGCTGTAGCAATGGAGGGATTGCAAAACCCAAGCACTGCCCCATTTACTTCCTTCTTGGATGAATACATCCCCTCCATCAGCATCTTCCCACACATGTTGCAACTCAGCCCATGGCAGAGGGGACCCAGCGCCTAGGGTGGGGCTGGGGGGACTCATGCAGGGGCACAGCTGGGGATGGGACGATCCAGAGTGAGGCTGAGCACCAGGCACCATGGAGCAGCCGATGCCCACCCCTCTCCACTCCTCCAAAATGCTGGGTCCGGGGCTGCATGCTCCCAGCCTCCCTCCTGCTCCTATAAAATAAAAGGACAGGACAGCAACCTCCTGCTGTGTCCACTTATTTGGTGTTTTGCCCTCACCAGGCCCTGCTGGCTCCCCATGCCCAGCCGTGCCCGCAGAGCCCCTGCTGCAGCCCTGCAAGCCAACACATGGCAGCAGCACTGCCTGTGTGCGCTGCAGCCGTGATTCACTGACGGAAGCGTTTATTGCAAATGTGCAGAGAGGCTTGTGCTGTTCAGAGGAGCATGTGGCAGCAGCGCTTCCTGCCGCGGAGATAATCCTGCCTTATGAGAAGGCTATGCAAACCAGCCACTCCTCGCCAGACCTGCAAACGCCTCTCCGGGCTGTTCCCACTGCTCACACCACACCTCTGGCCCCACATGCTCGGCCCTTCCCTGCAGTCCAGCACTGGGGCCACCATCGGTCACCTGAGCGCTTGGCAATGGTGGCCTCAGACATGCCTGGCATCGAACAGCTCCTAGCAGCTCCCAGCAGCTCCCAGCAAGTGCCAGATCAAGGTAGAACACAGGTCGCTGGGCTGGGCAGGAGAAAACTCCATTTCTTCTTCTCCTCTCCAGCTGCTGCTTGCTGTGTGCTATGGGCTGGAGTTTCCGCCTGGCACAAGCACGGGCTCTGCCTTGCCTCCTGTCTGAAGGTCAGCCAGAGCGCGTATGACCCTGCTTGTTTCTGTCCTGCAGCCATGAGAACTGGCCTCCAGCACCACGGCTTTTACAGGAGTACTTTCATACTGTTCTTACTGCCAGCACCAGGCAAATGTGGCTGTTGCTGCTTGTGAATTGAACTTGTGACACTGCGCAGCAGCTGCCACAAACCTGGTCCTGCACCGTGCCCCTCTGCAGCCCCTGCTCCCCAGGGCTGGCTGGGCACAGGGGACAGCTCTTACAGCGAGCAGGGATCGTTCCTCCTGACGTGCCCATGCAGCACCCGCACTGTCAGGGAACTGATGCAATGCAAATAGCAGCAGCCTGACTCATCCTGCACTGACCTGCGGTGGGACGGCCCCACGCTTCTTAGAAACTTCAGAAGCGATGGGGCCCTGCAAACGAGCCACTCCTGAGGCTCTGCTGCAGCAAAACCCCAGCCCCAAACCAGCCAGCCTCTGCAGGAATCGAAGCAGCATCCACTTGAAGAGACCCTTGTGCAAAGGCATGCTTTGGCTTGGTCACCCCAGGGAGCTCCCGAGGCAGATGTGGGTGCAGCAGAGCCTGCCTCCCCATCGCCCCCTCTCTGCACCTCTGCCCTGGACAGGGGTGAAACAGCTGCTGCAGCCTCGATTCCTCCGTGCTGGCTGAGCAGAGCTGCCTCCCTGCTGCAGAAACCTTCCCCCGGGGCCACCGTGCCATGCAAATCCTCCTGACCTATTGCTTAAGCAGGCGCTGAATTTATTCCAACACATTTGTGCAATGCAGGCCTTCGGGGGAGCAGGGGAGGCATCCAGGGGGAAGCACAGGGCTGTTCTCGCTCATGGCCTGTCACTTCCCCGCAGCGACTGGGGTGGCTGCTGCTCCCCTTCTGCCCCACACGAAGGGGCTGAGCTCTGCGTGGTGTTTGAGGAGCTGCTGAGATGGAGAAAGTGCTTCTGCCACCCTGATGCAACTCCTTTAAGGAAAAATTTTCACTTGCAATCCCTGGCCTGAAGGAGTGCAGGGATATTCAGGGCCCCAGAGGAGCGCTGGTGAGCACAGGCAGCACCCCCAGCACACAGCAAGCCTCCCCCCTCCTTGCTTCTCTCCCCCAGCTGGCACACCTCAGCTTGCTGCAGGGCTGTGGAGCTACCTGCTTCCTGCATCGCTCTCCCCCTCCACCCCTACGCTGTAAATGCTTCCCTGCCACACAGCCTGTCCCAGATACGCAGCTCCACTGCACACGAGGGTGCAGCCCCTTTCCCACGGCCCAGGCTGGAGTCTCAGGTCAGATTCCTGCCTCTGGAGAGGCCTTACAATGCTAGGACAGAGGCAGCCACATCCTGGAAATCCCCAGGTGGGAGGGAGCTGGGCGGGTTCAGGGGGAAGCTCAGCAAGGAGGGCCCGGGGCAGCGAGCAGAGCCCCTGGGCCAGGCTGCAGCCACCGCAGTGGGAAGGGGAGAGGGGAGCGCAGCAGGCCCTGCCCGACCTCTGCCACAGCACAGCTCCCCGCTGCTCTTTCATTCTCCAGAGAAGAAAGGGGAAGCTGAGCTCTCCCACAGCACTGACTTCCAAGGGAGGGCTCTTCCCCTTCCTTTCACCTCGCAGTGGAAGCGATGCCTTGGTACTGAACTGCCTTCGCACCTTTTTCTAGCACGACCAGAAAGGCAAGGAGAGGGCTCTCCTCCACCCACCAAAACGTCCTGGTGGGCTCACTCCTCTTTGCAAGTACCGCCCCCCCCCAGGCCTCCTCACTTCCACACCAAAGACTCCCAAACCCAACCCCTCCTTGGCATTGTCACCTCCCACAGGGTACCTGTGTGCGACCTCCTCAGCTGTGCGGAACAGACCAGTGCGCTGCGGAGAAGGCTTCCAGCCTATTTGAGATGGGTAAGAAACAACACAGACACAGCAGTCGTGACAGGCCCTGCCCAGGGCACCCATGGAAGTGGTGAGCCACAGGATGCCTCGGCAATCCCACAGCAACAGCAGAGCTGAGCCGGCCACGCTGTGTGCCACAGGTGACACAGAGCCACACACCTCACCTCACCCCCAGCCACTCCCAGCAGATGCAGACCCCGCCAGCTGGGCAGGAGGGCTGATCAGATCTGACGTCACTTCGTCCCCCCACACCACGGTGCCAGCCATGCATGGAGCACCACGAGCTGACTCCCACTCCACACGACATCCTTCAGAGGATTCCTCTGCAGGAGGAAGCCACCCTTCAGACAGCGAGGCTCAGGCTTCAGATTTGTTTTTTTGAAGCAAACACCATCTCAGGAACAACTGCCTTCCTTGGCTTTTATGAGCTAGAAATAGCCACTGCCCTGTCTTAAACTAAGAGCACAAACTTAAAGACCATAAAACCATGTGCCAAGTCCAATAAGAACATGCTGTATGACAGTGCAGCAGGTGGGAGGGGAAGGTTCACCTACCAGAGCACGAGCATTAACACCCTTACTGCATTTCCTCCAAGCTCACTGCAAAGCTTCAGAGCCAAGCCTTGACGCATTAGCTAGCAGCACAGCATCAGGTCCAGCACCTGGCACAGCTGTGCTACATAACCAGAGAAAATTGTTTCCATACTCTGCTACCAAAGTGGACACTGGAAGTGATGCACAGCCCACGCTTCCTTACGCTTCCTTCCAAAGGAACGAGGAGCGGGCTGCTCACTGACAGCAGAGACAGCCCACAACACTGTGTTCACACCACCACACCGCTGCCCCACTGCACCTTAACCCCCTGCAGTGGGTTGCCTTCAGTAACGCCAAAGGAACTGCCAGCTAGCCACTGCACGTGCCGTGATCGACCGGAGCAACCGAAGCTCTGTTTTTCAACCTGTCACACCGCATTGGTGCGAGCCCGTAACCACCCAGCCAGGCTGCTGCTGTTCGACCACATGCAGAGACCTGCGAGTGGCAGAGGATCTCCAGGGAGGCAGGAGAATGTCTGCCTTCCCTGGAAAGCCACCTGAACATTGAGTGGCCTTCCAAAAAGCCACCAAAGCACCAATAATTCAGCTCAGCAGTTTTTATTTATATAACACAAGTTCTTGCTTTGCCATGGCTCTCCCACAGCTGTCTCCATTCGGTACACAAACTATATACTGCATAATAATACAGAAAGTTCAGTAAAATGTCAGCTCGGAGTACAAATTGTTAGTCTTCTGATTGCGAGAAAAGAAGCACACATCAGCATTCTGCCAGAAAAACCCCACGCCAAGTGACAACGGCTGAGTCAAGAACAGCACTGAGCGCAGCGTCACGCAGCAAGCTGCTGGACAATAACCTTAAAAACCATTTTTCCTGTCATTTACAAACACGAAGTATCAGGTTACTTAAAATTAAGAAGCATTTTGCTTACTAACATGAAACATTACTAATCTGTAATGTATCATAATTAACCAGGTATACAGGTTTCTGTGTCCCTGTGGTTTTTACGGCACATGGTGCCAGTTTGGGTAGGTCACTCCTCGGGCAGAGGAAGGACAGGAACAGACAGAACCAGTCCCCAGGGTTTCCAGCTGTATTCCACTCTCCCCTTCACCATCTGCTGCTCCACGACCTCAGTTCAACCACAAGATGGACGTATTTTAAAAACCCCAAACACAAAACACAGATACAATGTGCATCAACAGATCAACTGCCTCTGGCCTGCAGTGCAGGAAGCACCTTTGCACTCTAAGCACAGTGAAATTCCAGGACCAGAAGCAATTACTACAGCAATTGGTTTTGCATATTTAAAATCTGTTACAGTATCTACAGTAAAAAAACTTCTTAAAAAGTAACAGGGAAGGAAAGGGCACAGTCTTACCAAGTAAGCCTAGTTCTACATTTTTGGATGCTGTTACAGTTTGACAAAACTGAAGGGGACAGGAAAATATTAGTGAGAAGATGAAGCAACAGCTTTACAGAGAAAAATCTTAAAAGAACCCTCAGGAACAGTACTGGCAGCAGACATGGCGACAGCCGTGCGGCTGAATGCTCAGAACTATTGCTGTCTGAAGGCAAAAGGCACAGTATCATAAATCCTCTTTGTCAGTGTTACACAGAGATAGACAGGACACCAGGCAAGGCCAATGTTTCAGAGCAGCCTCAACAGCACGGTCCTCCCCGTGTTCTCACTGCTGCCTCTTCCAGCAAATGCCCAACACACCGCCCACACACGGTGCTCCGGAGCACTGTCAGCTCCTCCATCCTGAGGAAGGAAGGACTGTGCTCCCAGCTCCTCGTCTTCCTGGGCACCGAGCACTTGTGGTATGCATCAAGGCATTACCTTACCTCGGGGAGGTAACCTTAAGCAGGAGGGGCATGGAAAGTATCGATAAAGCCGAGGTGAAGACAGCTCAGCATTACTTCATGCTGGATTCACAACCCAACATTTTCCACAGATCTGCAAGGTACGATTTAGAAAGGAGGCTTAGCTGAGAGCTAGGAACAGCCCTGACAAACAGCACCCCCGTGTCTTCCACAAGCCCCACGAAGCCCTCCCTCTGAATGCCTGCCAAGCCACCACACCACTTGGGGAAATGGGAGGAGTAAGGCCACGCACAGCTCCGAACTGCAGGGATTTAGGGTGCGCCTGATTCACCATGTAACCCCCAGAGGAAAAATCCTGCCCTGAAACAGCAGCCTCTTCTCCTGTCCAGCACCCAGATTCTCTTCGGCATCCTCTGGGAAAGACAGGACCAGAGACTGCTCTCACATCTTTAAGAGGGACACACTGTCATGAGTAGAACAGAAATCGCTGTGAGCACACCACATCTGGCATCCAGTCTCCAGCTGGAGTCTGGGACTTCCAAGGAACAAGGAGGAGCCCTCAAAAGGCATCTATGGCAGCTGCAGGGTGCAAACACTGCCGCACAAGCCCAGGACGCTGGCTGCCCTCAGCATCCGCCTCATATTCCTGGGTTCTGAGACTTGTAGGTTAGGATCTCTGCAGCCAGCCTCTGGGGATCCAACAGCTGCGGGAAACGGCTCATGACAGCGTCCACTAAATGGGGGTGGAAAATGCCGCACAGCTTGACGTGCACGTTGGCCCTCTCCTCTGCAAACTGGTCAGAGACAGCCCATGGGCAGGAGTCCCCGTACGGCGGCCCCGGGGCTCTCTGCACCGAGTGAGGGTCTCGCACGCTGCTGGACCTCGCCTGGGGAGGAGGCATCGGGTACGGCTCAGACCAGTACTCACGAGAAGGAGGCGGGGGGGCATTATACTCACTGGGCAGGCTGTACTGCCCCGCACCCGCTGCGTGCACGGGCACCCCATAGCCTGAGAAGGCGTGAGGTGGCCCTGAGTGACTGAGCTCAGGGTTATACTGCAGGAAGCTGGCACCAGAGGCAGAAGATTTATGGGAAGTGTGGTTATAAGAGACCAGACCATTCTGCTCTAAGCTGGGATAGACAGCTCTCTGCCTGCCGCAGGTGCAGACTGCCACCTGCTCAGCATGGCTGTGATCACAGTGACTGGCTGGTCTGTAAGGCCACATGTCAGACAGCTGGTTCTCCAGAGACCCAATGCCTGAGTCCAGATGCTCCTGAGAGATGTAAGACAGAGAGTCCATGTGAGGATGCTGGTACCTGTCGGAGGCCCTGTGGCTCCCGCAGCTCGGAGGAGCGCTGCCTGAGACACAGCCCTTCACCTGGAGCGGAACATCGCTGGGCTTTGTTTTGTGTGTCAAGCTTTTCCTCTCTGCAGAGACCTTCTGCAGAGAACTTTTATCACTCTCTGCCTCTGCCTGGGGAACCGTTTTGCCCTTTTTCTCCTCCTTGACAGCACTGGTACTTCTGGTAGGAGACAACCTTGCATTGGCTCGGAGTTCGTCAGCTAATGAGCGCTGGGGTTGATTGATCCTTTCTGGGTGGTAGAATTTACACTTAATTCCGTAAGTGCACTTCTTCCCTGCAAGGAAAAGGCACAGCATGGAATGACAGCTGAATTTTACCAAATGCATGAGTTACACCTGGACAGATGCTGCAGCCTTCATGTTCAGAGGGCGGGCCTTACCATAAGGGCACTGCTGTTTCTTGTGCTCTGGCACCACAGGTTTCTTTCTCAGAAAGTTATCCAGGCTGGGGCCGTGTCGCCCTAGGGGATCATCTGGAGGCATGAACCTAAGAAAAAATAAATCTCAGTCAGGAGCAGTTCACTTCCTGGGGTTTCATTTCCTGTGGAAGCCCTGAAAAGCTTTCCCACTTCACTGCAGACAACTCTTGTCTCCTGGTACAGGCTGGCAAGGAGTGCTTCTCCTCAGGCACAGGAGAGATTTTGTGTTCTGCTGACCAACAGCAGGAGCTGCTGCTGGGCCTGCTAATGACTGTGAGGAAATCAAGCCCTGGAGCTTTCCCAGGAGCCCTCTAGAGTAGGGCTCCTAACTTCAAACCCTGAGCAGCTGTTAAGACGACTCCAGTTCTTCACACCTTGCCACAGTTGGGCAGGAGCTCTTCCTGTCACTCTTCTTCTACAAAGCTCTCTATGGGACTGGTTTTCTTCCATCCTGTACCTCTACTTGGCTCTTTTCATGCCTCGCTTGCCACTGCTCCATTACCACAAGCCAGCACGCTCACACAGATCATTTTAAAGCACAGAACATACTTGTCATTAACAAAGGAGTACATCAGCAGGCGCTCCTCGATGAACTTCTTCCAGTCAGCGCGCTCGTTCTGCAGGTCCCGGTAGGTGTCATTGGAGACCACGATGCCATCCGTGTCATGTGCTAGCTTCACGATGAAGCGATCGTCATAGCAGACGACACGCTTGCCTCCGACCCGTCTGGAAGGGGTGAAGACCAGAATTTTCTTCTTTTCAAGGTCACGGAGAATGTACTGGTCTAGAACAAACACAACTGTGAGCACACTTTCAGAAACGAACACAGCCCAAAGGCCTTCCGCAGGTGATAAAGTAACATTATAAACAACAAAACGTGAAAATTCATTTCCCCTCTCTGTGACCCAGACTGTTATTCTCACTTTTTTCACACCATCTCTTAGGCTTATGGGAAGCGGATTCCCAGCCCTGTGCCTGTGTGGCACCCGGGAACACTCCGGAACAAGGAGCTGCTGTAATACAGCGAGTCCTGTCCACAGAACTCCCTGAGTACATCACAGCATTGATCTGCATCTTTTGTAGTGCCATGCTACATGCATAAGGTTCTTCTGAGTAGATTGACTTGGAAATCTCAGCTGTTCATAAGTTCAGAGCAAACTCCACTTGAGGAAATGTGACTGCACTCCTATTGAGGCCTCACTTTTAGCATGCAGGAAGTCTGTACGTACTGTCTACAGTGTCAAATACATTAGTCAAATAAATGAGAGTGCATGAAAGGGTTTCCCTGAAAGGAGAATTCAGATGATGAAAGACAAGTTAAGCAGAGTAGTATTACACCCTTTGTTCTCTGAATTATTCCAAACTGATCCAGGCAAGAACTCGCTTAGGGGAGAATTTAATGACTTTAAATCTCGCTGGTCAGCACAGCTTACTGGATCTCCTGCTACTCAGATCTTCCATTCAGAAGTTAATTACTAACCAGCCAGAACTCTGCAAGCTCATTAAGCGACAAAGCAGTAAGCCTGAAAAGCTGCTTCTGGCTTTCATATTTCCACACCTGTTATAGGGACATCTGGTCGTGGCTGCTCCTTCCTCCAAGATGGCACAAAGACTGTAATATCCTTGTGTCCTCTCTCCCAAAACCACTGCACAGCCAGAAGGATACCTCTGCAGGAGAACACTTCTTTATTTCCATGGCTGCATTGAAGAAAAATCAAGGATTTCAATATTCAGGTTATGTACAGATCAGTCAGGCAACACACGGAGCACACAGATCCAGCAATTCAGGCAACCAGCATCTGCTGCGGCTCTCAAACAGCAGCACGAAGATCCTCACAGTTCCACTGTTGCTTTTAGCACCTCGGTACACCAACAAATAGCCAAACCCTCAGTGGGAGGGACAAAGCAGCTGTAACTGCTTCTTTGAAGCAGCGCCTTTTGTTTCCACTCCAGAGCCTCCATCATTGTTTTTGGCCCTGAGTACAACCTGATCTTGAACTTCCTTTGTCCTTCTCTGCAAGTCAGTGCCAGCAGCTGACCTCTGCCAGGGCAACCTGCACCTTCACAAGGTGATCTGCTGATGAAGGTACTCTGATAACTTAGGGAGAACACGCCATTCTGTGCGCTCTTACCCCAAGGACATCAGCATTGAGGCAAGCTGCTGCTTCATCACATTATGGCCCCAAGAATAACTTGCAAACACGCTATTTGCGTGAAATAGCAAAATTTCCCTTGATCAGTGCTGAACGTCATAACAGCACTTGGCAGAAAAGGAACAAAGCTCGACAACAGCGTCAGCAACCGCCTGCCAATGAGAGGCTGCTTCATCATTCATTAGCTCCTATCAGTAGGTTTGCAGAACCGAGAGGAAACTACCAGTTCTGTTCTGCGAGCGCCAGTATTTACAGTGCTATCAGCGCTTCTGGTGATAATGGTTCTGGCAAGCTTCAGCGTTTATGCTACAGCCTGATTTGTCATCCTAGGGATCCAAGTGCCTGCATTTCGGGGTGACACAGCGTGCATTACACTGAAGACGACTGGTCTCATAGTCCAGTAAGACTGGACCCATCTGGGCACGACTCCTTCCCCACATCTTTCATCTACACGAAGTTCCAAAGCAGCACAAGAGGTAGCAACAAGCCAGGGGGGCCTGTGACAAAGGGTTGTAAACCCTCACTCTCAGAAGTGAAAGGTTTCATGTAGGCCTAAACATCTGCATGGCTATGCCCCCGAATATTTGCACTAAGTTCCAGTAGTCAAAGACACCTTAGAAGCAGGCCCACAGCTCTAGGGCACAGCAGGATCAGCCCTGAAGATTGTGCAAATCCTTAGACAAACAGATCCTGTCTGTCACAGATGTCCACCAGCCCCAAGCCACGTACTGCCCAGAGCTTTACACTGAACACAGCGCTAACACTACAGCCAGATACTGTCTGCGTGCACAGGAGAAGTGCTTCAAGCACAGAAGCAGGAGGAAGAGAAAAGATCAACATACGTACCGGGGAAAAGCAGTCCAAAGACAGCATCCTGCAGCACAGGGAGTCAAGCTGGCTTACAGCAGGGTACAGTCCATAATCCCCAGATGTGGGGACCCGAGGGACAGGGGGCTGTGCCTACTCCCAAAAAGCACAAAGCAGACAGACCAAACCGCGTGTGAAGTACAGCTGTGAAAGGGCTGAAGCTGCTGCATGCAGTGCCAGAGAGGGGAAGACCACAGGGGCTGCAACCAGCTGCTCCCACCCCACAACGCGCAGCGCTGCTGAGCTCGTGCCCAGTTCCAGACGCACCAGTCACAGGCGTGTTTAACCTGCGCTCATTTGCTGACACTTACATTTAAGCTTCTCCCCTTTCTGAAGCATCAAACTTCTTATGCCATCATGAAAATACTTAAAAGCAGTATTAAAGGGAATGAAAGCAGAGCACTAAGCACTTGGAAAGAAAGAAGACTATTATCTTATTAATGGATTAGAAGCATCCAAGTGTTTCCCAGGTCTAGGAGCGCACTGCTGCTGCTTTGCTGTTAAGACAAAGGAATTACGAATCTAATACTGTTTTCCAACTGTCACCACATTATACTAAAGCAGATTCACAAGGCTTCTTAAATATAACCCAGATTTGTTTCGCATGTGCAAAAAGCCACTTCCTAGGTGAATAAGCTTAGTGTTTTCCCCCACCCACCTCTACAGCAACCAAATCCAGCAGTTTGTCTTCCAGAGGGCTTGAAAAGCCAAACCCAGCCAACACTGCATGCTCTACTTCCAAAACCCAGCAAGCCGCCTTCTTCAGGGACACACTGCACAGATTAATGAAGAGCTGACGTCCCAGAGGCATCCTCGATAAGTGCTATTACTGCCAGCACAACTGCGCCATTAGAAAAACTTTGCTGCTCCTCCTCCTGTCCTCACCCTCCTCTGAAGCTATTAGGAAAATTGAGGAGTTGTACCAGAAGAGTTATCCTAAAAGAACTACACATTTAACAGAACTAACACCTGAGGAGACATTAAGAACCCCAAG
The DNA here is from genome assembly GCA_013399715.1 of Alectura lathami. Classification (NCBI taxonomy): domain Eukaryota; kingdom Metazoa; phylum Chordata; class Aves; order Galliformes; family Megapodiidae; genus Alectura; species Alectura lathami. Next base: position 52,054 of record VXAV01010235.1, on the reverse strand, counting down.
TTCGAGAAAGGCTGGCATTAACAGTCAGAAGAAAGATTCAGAACATTTCCAACACCAGACTGTTCTTCCTACAGACAGTCAGACACAGGTTAACAGTCTTACAGAAAAAAAACTCTGCTTTTTTCTCATGGATTTATTTATTTAGCGTCCCTGCTACCACCCTAGAGTCTACAGAAAGTAGCTAATCGGGCTGATCTGATTTGGCAGCAGCCAAGAAAAAATTCCCTTAGAAGGAAGTAAAAGCTAATTTCCACTATGATTTGCATATGTTTGTCAAGAGCTGTTCAGGGAGGCCGCTGTACACACTGCAAATGAATCAGCAGGGAACATCACACACCATCAATACAGGAAGTTTCAGAATGGAATTCCCCTTCTAGCGAATTGCTTAAAAAAAGCCAGACTGCGTTTCTCATGTCAAACTCTGTCCTATCGCCACTGTTGTTAGTGCCTGGCCTGCCCTGAGTCACATTTGCTGTAATCTCTCCTGCACTTACGGGGTAACTTTCACGGGTAAGAGGCTCCTCGCTCAATGAGCGCAGCCCGTTCTGCCGTTCCACTCCAGCTACTTCACTAAGGTAAATACCACCACCTACCAGCCCACATCTCACAGTAGGCCATTTTTCTCTAGCGACCACACAGTCGCTGAGCATGGTGCTTTGAAGACCTCAGAGTCAAGCATTTCACTCCGTGGCCCCACTCTATTGCCATCAGAACGTCACACTTGCATGGGGGACTTGCAGGACCGGTTAGCTGGCCACACAGCAGACTGCACCCCATCTTCTCTCAGTTCTATTCTTAGAACTGTCAGACACGGCTTAGTGAAAACCACACCTGCAAACAAAACTCCATTCAGCACTTTCACCTTAGAAAAAACCCTACAATGACATACACAACAGCTATGTGCACCCGCTTTTAATAAGCAACATGTGCACACACACATTACAAGCCCTATTACACTGAAACAGAAGCAGCTTGCTCCTTAACCGCAGCAGAGCCCAACTTCAAAACCTGGTGCCTGGTTAAAGGCACTCAGCACCCGTCTGCGTGCAGCTGGGGGAAGTTCACCATCAGGAGCTGGGGTGGTGGTGGGTAACTCCCACCACTGGGGCACCAAAAGCCAAGGTGAAAGCAGCATCAGTAAGGACACGGAACCAGAAAATACCCAGCACAAGGGCTCCAAGTGCTCCACGGATATTGGCGTTCCTGGAACCCCAGATTACTGTCCCAACCAAGGGGCTCTGTAGGCCTTCTTGTAGTGCCTGATAGAACCTGCTCCACCAACACCAGGACACCCCAGTGGCTGAGGATGAGCTGCAGCCCTGCCCTGCTATCACAGCTGTAAGAAACGGCAGGATCGGCCATTCTAGACATTATTTCCTGGAGGGCCCCTCTGCACACTCCGGCGTTCTCTGTACTGTACAGAGATTCCACCAAAAATACAGGACTCCCAGTCTGGAGGCCGGCTTTCAATGCCAAGACAGCTCCATATTAAAGCCTTCTTCAATTAACCCTGTAATTATTTATTGAGCAACTTCCTGCTACAGCAGCTTATATAAAACCATTAGGTAAGAGGACAACATGTCTTCAGTTATCTTCCCGAGCTGCTAGAAGAGGGAAGGAACCAGCCTTGCCTCCCCATGAAGCACGTCTACTCTGTGACCACGGTAAGTGCTGGCAGAGACCACGGCCAGAAGAGGCCCTCTAGACAGACTGCATCTGCACACGTGATGCTCATCCTTGCAAGAGCGCTACGCATGCTAGTGATGTACCTCGGAAAATATTACCAGCCACCACCAGGACATCCAGTGTAAAAAACTCTGAGTTTTTCTGATGCCAAACTGACATATTTTGGCACGCCTCACAGCTAGAGGGGCACGGAAAATCACCACCTTCCAGGGACACTTCAGGGTCACACTAAGCACAGACAGCACCCACTTCAAAACCCCAGACACACCTCATCGCCACATTGCTTCCATCGATAACAATGGGCCTCAGGTTATCGCTCTCCTTCTTCTCCGGAGATGGCACCGACGCAGGGGTCTTGTTGGCAGCTCCTCCCCGAGGGACCAGAGGAGCCTCCTTGGTCTCCTGCGGGGCCTCCGCGGGGTCCCGCTCGGCGGGGCCATGCTTCACCAGCTCCCCGAGGACGGTGTTGGTGTCAGCGTTCAGGCCGAGCTTCTGGAGGACGACGTAGATCTCCTCCGAGGAGTAGCCCAGCTTGCGGAAGAAGTCCACCTTCAGCTGCATCTCGAGGCCGTCGGACGGTTCCTGCGCAGGGCTCCCCGCCGCCTCGGCGCCCAGCTCATCGCGGCCCAGGGCCCGGGCGGGCAGCGGGCCGCCCAGGCT